>CM042565.1:9584512-9787012 GCA_023630585.1 Cranoglanis bouderius | reverse complement strand
ATTGTTCTTGTTATATTTCACTTAGCTCTGAATCCTGAGGCAAAGCTCACTAGATCTTTATCTAACCATGCTGTTATAATTCCATTTGGACTGTAAAGACGGACGTTTCTGTTGATGGATATGATAATTCGAATTGATCATGCTTAATAATTACAGTCACATTCCTAAGAAGTGTCCCACCATATTTGGGCATTAAAAATGATTTGGGCAACTTGGGCACATGTTTCTTTACTAGTTGGTATAGCCATAGTTGCAAATTCAATTTAAAACATGTAAATGAAAACTAAATGAGCATGCACTGATCCAAATACTGCTCTTCATGTTTTATTCTCTATTACCAACCTTTCTATCTGAAAAGATGGACAGAAACTCCAGTTCCAGCCTGACATAAAGAAGCATTTTTTTAAAACATAGAAGCATCACAGGTTTTCCTCTAAACACTACAAAGTCATCAGCAGCTAAAAACACAATCACAGTTGAATACAGCACTGATCCCCACACTGTAGGTGGAACTCGTGCGGCGGAGAGAATGATGTTGTACACCTTTTAAAACTGAAAACAAGAGAGTTGTCATAGCAGGGACAGCGACTAAAATCAGGACTTCCATTTCTCAAAATGATCTCCATTACTGCCACTGCGGGATATGTCTATTCTAGACCACAATGCAGGGCTGCCTAGTCAAAGTGGCAAAGGCAGTCTAATAGAAACCAGCCCAACACCAATTTTAGCCCAAAATATTCATCTTATACCGCAGACATGTTCTTTAAAGTATGATTAGACTACACTCCTGCTTTTTTCGATTTATAGTTAGATTAGTTGTTATAGACAGTCATTCCATCACCAGCCTCTCTTTTCTCTCTCATAAAGCTAATAATAAAGCGCTGACACTAACGCTTTTTTTTTAATCAATGTTCTTACATTTTCAACATCTTCTTTCAGAAAATCTCACCAGTAAAACGTCTATAGGATTTTCATTTTTTTATTTGCTACTGTCGTCCTAAATTATGTGAGCGTCCAATATAATCGTCCATGTGAATAAGTAAATGAGTTGCTAACGATAACGCATTGGAACGAGCACATTAATACAAACCTGTGATTTACACTGCAGCTGGCACTACTGTCAGAGCTGCTGTTATAGAAAATTAATCAATACCTTCTGCCCAATCAGGTTCGAGAATTCAGTAGCGCTGTGGTATGCATGCATTCACTGTAGCGACAATTTCTCACTTCTACAGACGTGTGTGTCGTGTAATCATAAACAATACGTGCATGTGTAATAGCCTATACATTCAGTGTTTGCTAAAATAAGTTGATTAATTTATCTTACCTAATTTACGCAAAGCTCTCAACCCCCAACCCATAGAAGTGATTAAAAACAAACTCAGGGCTGAATTCAGTTTCTCAAGCTATATTTTTGTCACATTTAATTTAGTTGTGACTACGAATTCTTGAAAACTCGATACTGAAACCAAACTAACCATGCATGACTGATGAACGACTAATTGCGCATAGCGACAGATGGCGGTCAGTAAGAGTACACCTATTATGTGTACCTATATGGTAGGCATACCCGATAGCTGATAATATGGCCACTGAGTGAAAGATGCAAGGTTGCTGTAGTACGTAAAGTGGCCATTAAGTGTACACTTAGAAAAGAGTTTTTCTGTCCTTTTGCGGTTACCTTGAAATGTTCCATGTAGAATTGGGCTGTTATGGTGTCACGGTTAATCGTGGTGTATGATTGGACGGTTACCTCATCTGATTAAAATGCATTCCGTCTATTCCATCAGTGTGATCAAATTCCTCACTCCAGTGTTTCTCATCCCTTTTGTATCCGGCCGCGACCGCCCCAAAATTTCACAACCCTCTCACTCTGCATTCCTCTTAAATCACACCACAGCAACCTCCTGTTCTGCACTGCAAACCCTCTGGCTGTGTAGTCCTCCAATGTCGTTAACACATTGCATTGTTTCCTCTGCTTCCTCCCAGCATACAGGTGCATCTCAATAAATTAGAATGTCGTGGAAAAGTTCATTTATTTCAGTAATTCAACTCAAATTGTGAAACTCGTGTATTAAATAAATTCAATGCACACAGACTGAAGTAGTTTAAGTCTTTGGTTCTTTTAATTGTGATGATTTTGGCTCACATTTAACAAAAACCCACCAATTCACTATCTCAACAAATTAGAATATTTCATAAGACCAATAAAAAAACATTTTTAGTGAATTGTTGGCCTTCTGGAAAGTATGTTCATTTACTGTACATGTACTCAATACTTGGTGGAGGCTCCTTTTGCTTTAATTACTGCCTCAATTCGGCGTGGCATGGAGGTGATCAGTTTGTGGCACTGCTGAGGTGGTATGGAAGCCCAGGTTTCTTTGACAGCGGCCTTCAGCTCATCTGCATTTTTTGGTCTCTTGTTTCTCATTTTCCTCTTGACAATACCCCAAATCTTGAGTTTGCTGGCCAGTCAAGCACACCAACACCATGGTCATTTAACCAACTTTTGGTGCTTTTGGCAGAGTGGGCAGGTGCCAAATCCTGCTGGAAAATTAAATCAGCATCTTCAAAAAGCTGGTCAGCAGAAGGAAGCATAAAGTGCTCCAAAATTTCTTGGTAAATGGATGCAGTGACTTTGGTTTTCAAAAAACACAATGGACCAACACCAGCAGATGACATTGCACCCCAAATCATCACAGACTGTGGAAACTGAACACTGGACTTCAAGCAACTTGGGCTATGAGCTTCTCCACCCTTCCTCCAGACTCTAGGACCTTGGTTTCCAAATGAAATACAAAACTTGCTCTCATCTGAAAAGAGGATATTGGACCACTGGGCAACAGTCCAGTTCTTCTTCTCCTTAGCCCAGGTAAGATGCCTCTGACATTGTCTGTGGTTCAGGAGTGGCTTAACAAGAGGAATACGACAACTGTAGCCAAATTCCTAGGCACGTCTGTGTGTGGTGGCTCTTGATGCCTTGACCCCAGCCTCAGTCCATTCCTTGTGAAGTTCACTCAAATCCTTGAATCAATTTTGCTTGACAATCCTCATAAGGCTGCGGTTCTCTCGGTTGGTTGTGCATCTTTTTCTTCCACACTTTTTCCTTCCACTCAACTTTCTGTTAACATGCTTGGATACAGCACTCTGTGAACAGCCAGCTTCTTTGGCAATGAATGTTTGTGGCTTATCTAGTGAACCAAACTGAGAGACCATTTTGAAGGCTCAGGAAACCTTTGCAGGTGTTTTGAGTTGATTAGCTGATTGGCATGTCACCATATTCTAATTTGTTGAGATAGTGAATCGGTGGGTTTTTGTTAAATGTGAGCCAAAATCATCACAATTAAAAGAACCAAAGACTTAAACTACTTCAGTCTGTGTGCATTGAATTTATTTAATACACGAGTTTCACAATTTGAGTTGAATTACTGAAATAAACGAACTTTTCCACGACATTCTAATTTACTGAGATGCACCTGTATTTGTCATTTTATCATCCATGAGGGCCATCAAACACACTGAAGACCAAGAACTATACAAAACAACTTTCTACTTTTGGCTAAGCAGCGCTGCAAACTATCACGCTAGTTAGATATTTATTTCTTTTTTTCTCAGTTCACCATCTCATCTGTCTGCCTGCTTATAACAACAATGTGATAAATACTGACAGTGTAAACGAGTTACTGGAAAAGTATCTTTCAAAAAAAAATAAAAAAAATCCTTCCTAAGAAGTGTGATACCATGAAACCGTGATATTTTTAGACTAGGCTGTCATACCGTGAAACTGTACTCTAATGTAGAACCATTTTACGAGGCCAAGAACTATTAACTCTCCAAAGATCTCCTGCATAACCTTTAAAGTGTTCTTGCTAGTATGAGTGTGTTTAAAAAGGCTTTACGGGCTATTCCTATATACGAGTTATTCGACTGTGCCATTTGGGAAAACCTTTAAAGGTTCTATCTAGAAAACGTGTTAGGAGGCAAAGAACTAACTATCCAAAGAGCCCTTATTCTCCTTAGGGTTCTTGTTGTGTTGGAGATGACGTTATGAGCAGTATTCTGAGTGGAACATGTTCATTATACTCACCCGAAGCTCATGCTCGGTGCGATGGAGCCCGAGTTTCTTCAGGCCGATGGTCAGGTCGTTCACACAGATCCCTCCGTCTCTGTTCACGTCCAGGATCTGGAACAGGACCTTGAGGCGATGTTCCTGCTCGGGGCCGCCACACACGGCGCAGACATGCGGCTCGTCTTTCGCCGCTAGGATCAGCGCGCTAACACCAACATCAACCCCACTAACACCGCCGCCCGGGTCCGAAAGCCGGTACTCCTCCGAGCGGCACTGGCACAACACATCGCTCAGAATAGGCGAGACAAACGAGCCCTGCTGGTGCATCATGCGAAATAAAGCGCGGGATTGTAGCCGATGAAGTGAACTACTGACGAGTTTTAGTTTAAGTGTCAGTCTTGAAAAAGTCTTTATTTCGCTGTGCTAGCTAACCGGCTAGCTTTACTATCCAACTCTCCTCTGCTGGGATGAAAGATAGTAGTTGTGATAACCTAAAACATCTGGGTTGTTACAGAACCATACTCATATCCATTTTTCCCCCCTTGAGCTCCAAAGAAACCAAACGAGTTGGTTTAAAAGCGATATTTAGCAATCCGTTTGAAACAGACGAGCCGCCGAAACGTTACACTGGAATCTCCAAGCAATGAGGTGGATGCTAGCCGGGGTTAGCCGCTAAAACGCCGTTTTCACACCTATAAGCACAAAATGATGATCCCAGCGATATCTCACTTATTTGTTATATCTATCCAGAAGCAAATTCGAAAATAAATATCCGTTTTGGATGAACACCGCCGAATAATTCGGTTTGAATTGCCGGTCCGCTGACAGCTGATACACAGTAACGGCGGGGGTGGGCGGGGCTTAGAGGAAATGAATGGCTTGCCAGGAAAAGGTCGAGTCGCTTAGCCCATTTGATGGATGGGCTGGCTAGCCAATCATATTCTTTAAACGGCACTGCCTTCATCCCAGCCCCTGCCCCCAGTCCACCGCTTAGTTACGCGCGTGATTTTACTGGCAGCTCCAGTTTCAAAGGAATGTGTGGCATGTGCGCGCGGGAGAGGAGTTTTAAAAAACTCAGGTAGCAACTGGATCCGAAATATTCGTCTGAAAAGGGATCAAATAAATTATAGGCAGAGTAAAAACAAATAGTCGACCGTGTAGCATAGTGCATTACAGTAATGTAGGAACTGGTAGAAATAAAACAAAAAGAGGCTGCCACAATATTTATTCACAGAAACACAGAGATAGCACAGCTGATAGCTAGTCTAGTCCTTATCTGGGGTCTGGTTCTTTTCTGAGCAGACAGTGGAGTTTTTGCAGTGGAGTCCTAAAAAAGGCACAACATGTTGTGCTATAAGGTTATACTGCCTGGGCATAACCGGTAAAAGTAAGTAAACAAACAAATAAAAAAATAAATAATGTAATAATAATAATGTGATTTGCTAAAATAATGTTGTTACACAATTATACTTATCAGTTGGGCCAAACTCAGCAGGACAGCTACACAACATTGAAAAAAAAAAAAAAAACATGGATGAACAGAACCTTTATTCTCTTTAATAGTAATGTATTAACGTATTCATATATTTAATAGTTAATGTTTCAATGGTTATGATGATGATTATTACTGCCCGTTGTCAGTAGATGGCGGTACATGCGCAATTATAAGTTCTTACGTAATATCAACCAAAAATATACGTTAAACGGTAAATGTTTAACGGTCAAATATATATATATATATATATATATATATATATATATATATATATATATATATATATATATATATATATATATATATATATATATATATATATATATATACTGAAACGCCTCAGCATTTAATGTGGAATTAAATATATAAAAACAATAAAAACGTTTTATCATCTTATTTCAATAAACAGCTCTCAAATAAAATCTGGGTGCATATTTATATTATAGCATATTTATGAATTAAATAGGATTTGATTTTTTAAGTGGTACAGAGAGGTGGAGTTTTCAGCATAACTGAACATAGCAGAAGTGTTTGAATATAACTGCGATTCAGGACAGTTGTATGCAAATATTTTCTTTTAGGGAAGTCGACGCGTTACGGTGTGGGGGGGCGTGGCTTGTTCAGAGGCTACATTCAAAAGCGCATACTAGCTCTGTAGTGAGTATGTGTAGGTAATAAGCTGTCATAACTGACCTCGTGTACTCTTTAGTACGGAAGTAGGCAGTGAGGTATTGAACGTAGTCAGAGATTGAACTTGAGTAGCGCTGTTTGCTTTGTCGCCTTACACTCCGAGTGTGCTTCCCGGGGGTCAGGTAATCTCTCTGCTTCTTAACGTGTTTGTTTGGTGAAATACACGAAAAGCAACGTCAGTAGTTTGGTTAGTATTTATTTTTTGACCGTTTTTTTCCGTACTTGTTTTGATAGTCAAACCGTCGTCTTTCTTTCTCCATTAACTGCCCGTGTTTGGTGTTTTGTGTTGTTAGGGACGACGGTGCTTTTCTTGTTTTAAATTTCCACTAGTCTGTATGTTGGGTGGTTTTCTTTTGAAACAAACAAACAAACACTGCACACTTTTTAAAGAAGAGGTTTTAACAGTGTACGACCTTATAGTTTGTCTATTTATCGATAATAAGTCGTTTTGTTTTCGTTGCAGGGAGTTTTGTAGACCTTGGACTGTGCTAAAGGAGAAGAAAAGCCGCACAGACTGTCCTTTCATTAACGTCCAGGTAAGTTTGTTTGCTTTAACCCGAGTAATATCAATGCTTCATGCTTTAGATTTACACTTTTGGATTTACGTGGTTTGGTTTGTGTTTGTTGATTTGTACAGAGCTTTTGGATTTACCCTTGGAGATGCTGAACCCAGTCCTAGGCGTCAAGAAGGAGGACTTCCAGGCGCCAGATTAACCAAGCCAACCATTATCTACCTCTTTATTTAAATTCACCCAGCGGTTTCAAACTCCAGTTTACAAACACCATGGCGTTCTTAATTAAGAAGAAGAAGTTCAAGTTCCATGTCCATTTCACTCTAGAAGAGCTGACGGCTGTGCCGTTTATCAACGGGATGCTCTTCTGCAAAATCCGACTTCTGGAAGGGGGAGACTTTGTCATATCTTCATCTAGGTAGGTGAAATGCTTGAGATTTCCATTGCCATCATGCTCCTTGGATCTTCTCTGTGTGGATATCTGCCTCATGGGTTTTCTTGATGAGAGCTAGACATTGGGCTTCTTCGGTAGAGATAAGAAGGCTACGGAGAACTTGTGGTCTCTGTTAGGGACGTATGAGTATTGGATTCTTCTTTACTAAAGATAACTAAACCTTCTCATCATTTTAGAGAGAAACCGTACTTGGGTTTATCTTCTCAGATCTTCTGATATAAGCTATATGGATGTTCGAGAGAGATCCTGATCTTCTGATCTCATCTTTTTTAGAAATATCTGGATCTGACTTCATCATCTAGGATTGTCTTTGTCTTTGTATCTCTACTAGAGAAATCTGGCCCTTCTAATCTCTATTAGTGATATCTGGCTCTTCTGGCCTCAGCTAGGGCTGTCTGGATCTTTGGCTCTCTGTTATCTGTGTGTTTTGATCTTCACTATTAGAGATACTGGTAACATTTGATCTGTTACTGAGAAATATTTAGATGTTCTGATCTTCTCTGTTAGTGAGAAATATGTCGATCTTCTGATCTCTGTTAGTCATCTTTAAATATGTCATTCCTATGTTAATCTGTGCACCTCTTATAAATGGCTAAAACGAGGTGTTGCCTCACAAATACACCTAAACATGTTATGTTTAGATCCATTTTGGTTAGCCTAAATTTAGCTCCATTAACTCTCCGTAAATGTTCATTGGAATCAGGTGTGTTTGATCAGGTGAATTGCCAGACTGTGATGATCTGGTCTATAATTATCTTTTACAAGCTGTTCAACAAACCGCCTTTAAAAAAAAATCCTTTCCTTCTCAGCGTCATCATTTCCTTACAGAGTATTAAGAGGAGTCGTGTTTAGGGTTTTGTTATTTCTTACCTTAGTTTGCTGTGCTATGTTAGTATAGTCACTTAACATAGATTTTAGACTCACTCGGATTTGAGAAGAGCAGTCTACGCTTATTTAGCACAGACGCCCAGGTGCAGATGGAGCTGCAGCTTTTTTGCATGGCGTATTAACAGGGTTAACGGTGCTCGTGTGTGGTTTTGGGTATACGAATGCTTGTCACTGGAAATTTGTGTGCTGTTCAGCTGCATGTATGTAATAACGGGTATTTTTACCATCGTGGGTCACTTTAGGTGAACATGCATATTCATATCGGGCGTTAGAATGTGTCTATTATGTGCAGCTTGTCTGAAATGGGGTTTTGTCTCTGTGTGTGGGTGTTCAGATGGTATTTTTGGGCGCATGGCATGGCGTGGTAGCACTGATTCCCTGGCAGTGCCAGGCACGTTTGTGTACTTGTTGCACTGAAATGCCCCACTGCATTCATCCTGCACAATGCATCATCTGTCTACTAAGCCCAGGCATGTAGGGGTTATGTCCCAAACTCATTACCATTTTTTCAAAAGAGATGGCGAGATGGCAGGCGAGGACGGCATATGCAGAGCAGACAGAATCCATGTTGCTTTAGAACCAAAACCCAAAAAGAAGCAAAGATAAAGGCTGTCAGGAGAAAGCAGAGAAGTGGCCCAAGAGAGAAAGGGAAACACATAGAGACTCGAGTGATACTATGCACAGAGGGCTTTTTGTCCCCCTAAGCCCCACTGTTCCATCTCTTTCTCTCCCTCCTCCCTAGTTCTTTTCTCTCGTATTTCTCATTCCCTCATTATCCCGGTGGCTTGTGCTCACGAAGCAGCCGATTAACAAAAGCGAGCTCCTTTTTGTTTAAGAGCAAAGACACACATGATTTGACACGGTGAAAGAGGAGCTCAGCACTACAGATGAAGACGAAGTATCCGCTTCAGATTTCTTCCAGAATGGCCGAGGCTGGGAGAAGGGGAGGGGAAGCTGCTTGAAGGATGGAAGGGTGGCTGACCGGGGTTGCAGATTATCGGCTGAGAAGCACTGACATGTGCGACCGCTGTTACATATCCTCTATGTCAAATCAGCACCATGGGCAGGAGAGGGGGGAAGAGGGGCTGTTATTGCTGTGATCCAGATCCAGAAAACCTGGCTTAAATTTACAGAAATGTATTGCTAATGTGGGTAAACAGCAAAGTGGTACTTTTTAATGAAAACTCAAACAAGCAAAAAGATGCCTTTTGAGCAAAAAGGATGTGATGGTTTGATTTGGATTTCAAACATAACTCCTAAACTCTGTATCTTTTTTCCTCCTCCATTTTCTTGCCAATTCGGTCTTGCCAAATCCTACCCAATAGCTAACTCTTCTCTGTCACGCGACAGCTACCAACCAAGGTCTGTGGAGGCAAACATGCTTCCTCTGAGACACGTGAACCAACCTCTGCATCTTTTTGATCGGCTGCTCATTCTTTGTCACAGGGTAGTGTGTAACACTCCGTAGGAAACGCTATCTGCCCTCTTCCTCATACATGTGCTCCCGGACTCCCATGATCGGCTAGTGTTGCTGTGATTGACAGAGCAGAAAGAGTATGCCATCTTTGGTGGATTCACCAGGATTCAAACTCGTGATCTCCTGACGATAGGGTGAATGCTGATTTGTTGCACCACTCTAGAGCAGTAACTCATTTTTTCTTCCTTCCCATCTTTGCTTGGCTCGAGTATTACATACAGTGCTGTGAAAAAGTATTTGCCCCATCCTGATTTCTTCTTTTTTTGTGTATATCTCATACTAAATTGATTCAGAAATTAAAACATAATCTAAGATAAAACAAAGGCAACCTGAGTAAACACAAAATGCAGTTTTTAAATGATAATGTTATGTATTGAAGCAAAAAAGTTATCCAATAGCAACTGGGCCTGTGTGAAAATGTATTTGCCCCCATAGTTACTAATTCCCCAAATCTATGAAACTGCATTCATAATGGGGTTCAGCTGGACTAGACGCAACCAGGCCTGATTACTGCAAACCCTGTTCAATAAAATCAACACTTGGATAGAAATTTTTCAACAGCATGAAGCTGGTTAAAAGCGCTTACCCAGTAACACACTATGCCGAAATTGAAAGAAATTCCAAAGATGATGAGGAAGAAGGTGATTGAAATACAGGGTTACAAAGCTATTTCGAAGGCCCTGGGACTCCAAAGGACCACAGTGAGAGTCATTATCTCCAAATGGAAAAACTCGGCACAGTAGTGAACCTTCCCAGAAGTGGCCGACCATCAAAAATTCCTCCAAGAGCACAGCAACGACTGTTGCCAAGGACAACATCAAAGGAACTACAGGCCTATTTTGCATCAGTGAAGGACACTGTTCATGATTCCACTATCAGAAAGAAACTGGACAAAAATGGCATCCATGGAAGAGTGGCTTGTCTGAACTTTGCCAAAAGTCACCTTGATGATCCCGAAACCTTTTGGGAGAATGTTCTGTGGACTGATGTGTTGAAAGTGGAACTGTTTGGAAGACAGTGGTCCCGTTACATCTGGCGTAAACCAAACACTGAATTCCATAAAAAGAACATCATACCTTCAGTCAAGCATGGTGGTGGAAGTGTGATGGTGTGGGGATGCTTTGCTGCGTCAGGGCCTGGACAACTTGCAATAATTGAGGGAAACATGAATTCTGCTCTCTAGCAGAAAATCCTAAGGGAGAATGTCCGGTCTTCTGTCTGTAAGTTGAAACTCAAGCGCAACTGGATTATGCAGAAAGACAATGATCCAAAGCATAGGAGTAAGTCCACCTCCGAATGGTTCAAAAAAAGTTTTGGAGTGGTCTAGTCAAAGTCCTGACTTGAACCAATTGAGATGCTGTGGCAGGACCTTAAACAGGCAGTTCATGCTTGAAAACCCTCCAATGTGGCTGAACTAAAGCAGTTCTGCAAAGACGAGTGGGCCAAAATTCCACCACAGTGCTGTGAAAGACTGATCTCCAGTTATCTGAAGCGTTTGGTTGCAGTTATTGCTGCTAAAGATGGCACAAACAGATTTTAAGTTTAAGGGGGCAACTAGTTTTTCACATTGGTGATAGGTGTTGGATAACTTTCTGTATTGTGTGTTTACTTGGGTTGCCATTGTTTTATTTCGTTTGAAGATCTAAAACTATTTAGTATGAGATATGCACAAAGACAAAAGAAATCAGGATATACTTTTTCACAGCATTGTAGCTGCTTGTGTCACTGTGCGTTGTTTGATTTGCGGATTGGCACATTGATAGATTGCATGTTTGCGGTTGCCAAAGCAGCGTCATGAGCATGTTTGAGAACCTGCCGGTACATCATGAACTTCATCCGTACAACACGTCCAAAAGACGTCTCAAAACGCATTCAACTGTGGCTCACAGGCTCCTCAAAATCATTCAGCCCCACTTGTGCTGTGAAGTGTCCTAACTAAGGAATAAAACATGTCGGGGCTTGCTGTAATTGGGCAGTAATCAATGACCGAGTGGGGTGATGTTGCGCACATGAAGCAAGATCGATTCTTTTTTTTTTTTTTTTTTTTTTTTTTTTTTTCCCTTCCCTCTATTAATGAACTACACGATGCACATTTGAACCATTTTAGGTACGTTTGGTGTTATGGAATGTTCGTGAGACCATGAGTTCCTGTTATCGCTCACTTTTGAACAGCTGTAAACAGTTGTTACCTCAGCATCCTTTCCTTTTTCCTCTCTTGAAGTTAATCAGACAGTTTGTCATGTGACTGAGAAACCAGAAAGCACAAAGTTCTCGGTCCTGAAGACTCTGATTCAACAGTGCTGTGATTTTTAAAAAAAAAAAAATAAATAAAAAAATAAAATAACATAAATCACTCTTTTAGTGTGTATTAACAATTCTTTGGGTCTTCTTTTGTTTAGTTTTGTTGTTTGAAGTCTACGAAGTCATTTCATTAGCCATGTCTGAAATGGTGCTTTACCCATTATTCACAAACCAAAGGAAAAGAAATAAAAAGGGAGCAGACATATAAAAAGTAGCAGTGCAAATTGAGCATTGTGTATACACAGCATAATTGCATTTAAATAATTATTTTTCAATAAATGTTTCAGTCTAGCAGAGGGTTCTTGGCTTTAGGTGGAGTGATAAATGATTGCCATTTAAATTTCTTTTGAAAATCAAAGTTGTAGCTTTATGTGCAGTATGGAGATGCATGTAGTGACTGGGGTTGTCTAGTAAGAGGTGTGTGTGTGTGTGTGTGTGTGTGTGTTAGACTTCAATCATGTCTGGATGTTCTGATGCTTGACTGTAATTGTAATCATTCTAGAGATGCTGCTCCAGGCTATTTCCTGTTGTGCTTTCTCTCTCTCTCTCTCTCTCTCTCTCTCTCTCTCTCTCTCTCTCTCTCTGTGTCTCACATATACATACAGACAGCAGTGATTCAAGTGTTTGCCACATTTTTTTTGATGTAACTATATGAACTCTATCCTATGAAGTGTCTCGTCCTGGTTTTTTGAACAGCTTGTAAAAGATCTCTAAGGTGGATGGAATTGAGGAACGTGCCAAACCCAGATTACACGCGCACACACACAGAGTCATGCTTATGTAAAAGCCTAATGCCCTCATGTTATTGGTTTATGTATCTGGAATATTTGTGCACAGATACTCAGTCAGTCACCATCAAAGACAAAACACCCAGTATCGGTGCAGTACACACACACACACACACCTGAACACTCCCAAAGCAAACAAGCATCACACATGATGACTGTTCCAAAAGGGCAACAGTGGCTAGTGCTAAAATTGATCATATTTCCACGATTTTTGTGATTTTATTTGACTTATTTTCCCCCTCTAAGGTGTGTTCCTGCATTTAATTTTTACGGGTCCTGTTATGTGATAAATGGATAAAAGGTACCACACCAGGATACATCTTGTTCTAGGTTTGGATCAGTAGCAATACAGGGCCATAATGGTGGAAAATCACAATAAATCTAGTGGTCAAGAAGAATCAGATTGAGATTAGGATTTAGATTTGAGCTGAATTGAATCAGAGGAACTGCTTATTTAATCAACAACATAGCAGTCTCTCTCTCTCTCTCTCTCTCTCTCTCTCTCTCTCTCTCTCTCTCTCTCTCTCTCTCTCTCTCTCTCTCTCTTTCTCTTTCTTGCTCTCTTTCTCTGTTTTTGTCTGTTTCTCTTTGTCTGTCTGTCTCTGTCTCTTCTCTTCTGCTGCTGTCTCTTTCTGTCTTTATGTCTGTTTCTCTTTGGTCGGTCTCTCTCCCCCCCCCCCCCCCCCCCTGTGTATGTCTCTGTGTCCTTTGCTCTGTAATTCTCTTTGCTTGTCTCTGGTCAATAGGTATCTAATGTATTTCATTTTCCAGATGAGTGAGCTTCTGTTATAGAGGGAGAGAAAGAAAGAGACCGAGAAAGAAATTAAATTTTGCAAAGGGCAGTGTGAGAATAGAAAGTTGTTCAAGTGCAACCCAGCTCCATAAAACTGGAACAGAGATGAGCATTTGGCACTGAGATTTAAAGGTTCATAAATTCGCTCACACACGCGCGCACACACACATGCCTTATCTGCCCTTAGCGTTTTTGCTGATTTGGCCCCTGCGGTGTTGTGAAAAGCCTCTAACTTTCCCTTATCTCTGTCCTACAAACACCACAGGCCCACATTATACTGACCGTACCACACACTGGCTGTTGTTATCTGCTGATTAAAAAGAATGGGGGGAAAAAACACTTTATCAGACGTTTCTTTAACATTTGCATTGCAGTGCATTCATACATTTTAATCTATTATGCATTTGCTCTGTTTCACTTCTCTGTGTTGTGTGTAACTTCATGCTCTTATCGACTGCCAATACAAGAAAATCCGTTTCTCAAAAAATAAAGGGCAGTATTCTTCTGAACGATGAACACTGCAAGATGGAAAGGGATTATAATTTATCTACATGAAGCACACATCATCCCTCTTGTTAGATATCTGACACAAGGCAGGATTTCAGTAGGAGTGAGGCTGCTTTATTCCTGGACTGCAGTTTAGGTGTGTCTGTAAGCTCCAATTTTCTCATTATATCCACACTCAGAAATGCTTGATGATCCGCCCACACGATTGGGGTGAAGAGTACTTGGGTGTGGATGGCTCAATTAAAGGGAAACAGTCGGCATTCGAAACCTAGTTGCAATTACACGTTTCTAATTTTGTCATGGTTCTCTGTACTGAGAGAAGATCAGAAAGCCCGTTTTTACTCCTAGTTCACTCATACCAGTTGTTGAATTCCGTCTGTAGACATTTATGTGTCAAATGTCTATTTTTTGTGCAGCATATTTCTAAATTAAGTTCTAAATCTTTCATTCTTCCAATCGATCCATTTAGCATAGAATTACTGGTACTTCATAAGAACATCATTAGTTAAGATACTTATTGCATATTTCATCTTAAGACTATTTTGAGGAGTCCGATTAACGCTTTTTAACCTGTTGTTTTTTTTTTGTTTTTTTTTCAAGAGAGAGGAAAATAATAGCTTTTTATAGCTGCTATAAGTGATAACAGGACCTAACTTGTCTTGCAGAAATTATAACTACATTAAATGTAGCTATAAATGGCTAAAAATGATGTCATATTCATTAATAGTTTAGGAATTGTAATGGTTAGTAAATTGCTGTGGTGTGAGAGGAATAAAACACTTCAGGGTGTGCTGTTATTGGAAAATAATCAACTTCTACATGGCAGCACTCCATGTCATGACTCTGACTATGTTTATATTCACACCAATATTCCAATATTAATCTAATCTACTAATTCTAATTAGTCATGTAAATGCTGCAATCCGATTGCCCGATGCAGATTAGGACAATATTTTGATTCCCCAAATTCTGATTCCCAGCCCTGGAATATACCTGTTTTAATCGAAAATTTGTTACATGTAAGCACCTTATTCCAAAAATCCCCTGAAAGGAGATATATGTGCATGCTCAGTCTACAAGGAATTGTGGGTGCTAACAGATGCTTAGCTGTAGGCTAGGTATTTAGGAATGGCAACTCGGGCATACTTACAACCACCATGTATACAGGAATATTCATATACCTGAATGCATATAAACATCATATTCGGAATATGGCTGCAACCTGAATACCCAAATAAGACCTTAAATAGAATTTGATCTGCATGTGAATGTAATCATTGATTATTTTCCTGTAACAGCATGCCTTGTTGAGGGGTTTCTTTTTTTTTTTTTTTTTTTGGCAGATTTTAACAACTGCCCCTAGATTGAAGTGAATTTTAAGTTACCAGTTCATTCATTCTGTTCTCAGTAACAGTTCTTATCCTTGATAATCACACACACACACACACACACACACACACACACACACACACACAGACAGTACAGATGTGGTGGATAGAGAAGAGGATGACGAAACACTGGAGTATCCCTTTAACAAAACAAAAACCATTCCATGAACAACTCCCACAAGCAATCACAGCTCTGTATTGGGTTTAGGAATGAATCTGACCTCTCTGGAGTAGCAGTTAGACCTGGGGAAGCTGTTATTTCTTCCCTCTTTTGTGTTTTCTTTGTTTAAAATGTATTTTTCTCCAAAACTCTGTCTCCAGTTTATATATTCCTCTACACTTCTTTCCTGTGATGGAGTTTGGTTTGAGCGAAGCCCATAATCCTGGCAGCCTCTCGCTGAAAATATCTTGTGTTGAATGTTCTCTATACACACCCACCCACACATACTCTCACCCACACACACGCACACTCTGCGAACCTTTAGAGACGTACGTGTGTGTGTATTTTTATGTAGGATGCGGCTCAAGGGTTTATTGAACAGTATAAAGGAGCGAGTTTTATTATTAGCATCTTATTAGTGGAACTGTGCTGTGAGCCTTCAGTTTGCTCCATCTGCTATTATAGTAAGCAGATAACTATAATAGCTCGCAATAATAATACTGTTCCATTCATTTCAGCACAGCTTTATTCACTATATGCTTAGAGTACCTCAGGACTCATATGAAGTGTAAACTCACTGTAAATGGATGTTAGGTCGAGTTTGTTAGCACAGTGCAAAATAAAGAATTTCTCAGTAGTTGTGTGTGTATATATGTGTATGTATAATATATGATTCAGGAAATGTTACATGATTTCACTGAATAAGATACTGTAAGCTTTGGATCAGTCATATCTGGAACATTCCAGCTAAAGCATCTGTGTTAAGATGACTAGCTAGCTAGATAACCAGCTCATGTAAGTTACTAGTAAAATCTTGTGTTTGATAATATGTTTGGATAAGTTTGGCTGCTGTCAAATATCTCACTATGAATCTGACAGTGCAAGTTGAGACTTCTATATGAAAATCCCCTTTGTGTGAAATGGTTTACTAGCTAGGTTAGCTACATGGAAGTGTAGGGTTTTCCAGCACGAACAGCAATTCCAGCTGTAACATGAACAAACGTTTTATATTAATACACTCATTCTAACATGTTATTATTTCTGTAGTAGCAGCTCATACACAGGGACTTGTACGTCAGATGCTCCACATAATCTATGACCAATAATAAACAGGTTTAACAAACGTGTTTAACTAAGTAAAATGTATAGCCATTGATGTGGTGACGTTTTTTTTGTTAGGAGATATTTATTTAACATTTATGGAAGGAGCCTCCATCCTGTGTGCGCAGAGCTTGCATGTTTTCCCAATCCTTCATAGGTTTCCTCCGGGTACTCTGGTTTCCTCCCAAGTCCAAAGTCGGATAGGCTGCAGGTTCCCCCACAGCCCTGTGTGGGTTAAGCAGTATGGAAAATGGATGGATGGAGTTTCGATTGTCAGTGCTTGATAGCAGTCACGGTGCTTTGCAAAGTTTCCCAGCACAGGAAAGTCTCCAGGACAGAGTAGTTTACGCTTTTTGGTTTCTTTGTAAAATGACAGGCTGTATTTTATGTAAGAGAGAGTGAGAGAGAGGATCTTGAGAGAATGGCTGTTTATTGCAGCTATAATGTAAGTGAGAACAGTAACTAACTTGTTTCTCAAACGTTCCACAACATTACATCTAACTATAAACCGCTAAAATGTGCGACGTGCCATTAATTAATAAGTTAAACATTGTAATCGTTTTCAGATCGGTGTGGTACAAGTGGAGTAACAATCAACAACATCCGACCAATCAGATTGGAGAATTCAAATTCAGTGCTCTATATGTAAAGAACAACACACTCCAGACCGTGTGATTATATGAAAATCATGCACATGGGGCTTTGCTTCGTGAGGCATCACATCTTGTGAATTATTTTCCTATAACCTCAGTCTGTAGTGTGTTGTTCCTTACATATACAGCACTGTTGAATTCTCCAATCTGATTGGTCGGATGCTGTTGATTACTTGTCTGTGATAGCACAGCTATGGAATAGTGCTGACTATTTCAAAGGTAAATCACGTTTAAATCAAGTTTATATTGATGTGCTCGTTCTAATATGTTATCGTTTCTATAGTAACAACCCCTTCTCGTGGACACTCCCATAGTCTAAGACTAACAGCGAGCAGTAGTTCATATAGAAAGTAATATTTAACAAAGGAAAATTGTTTTGTTGAAGCTTTCTATAAGGAGAGATTTCAGGAGAGGGGACTTTTTCAGGGGTTTTTCAGTATATAAAAGCTGCATTTAAAAAAAATTTAAATAAAAAAAAAATTTTTTAAATAATGTTGAATTAGCTTCGAGAGAGAGAGAGGGGGAAAAAAAGAGAGAGACTGTTAAGGGAACAACTGTTGATGTTATAATGAAAGTGGTATCAGGAACTTGCTTGTTTCACACACGTTCCACAACATTAAATGTAACTATAAACATGTACAAGGCACAAGATGTCATGTGTTGTTTATTAAATGAGAAGTTGTAATCGTTACTGTGGTTTAGGAAGAATTAAACACTTAAGCACATGCTATTATGTGAAAATAAATAAGTTTGGAGCAGTAACGGCGTATCGTGTTATTGAGTATTTTGTGTCTTTAGCTAGCTAACTACAAGTTCTGGCTGAACAATTATGCTGGATGTGATGGGTTTAATTAGAGGTGGGCGATATGACAGAAATATCATCACTATATATGTTTAAAAAAAATCTTTTTAAAATTATATATATATATATATATATATATATATATATATATATATATATATATATATATATATATATATATATATATATATATATATATATATAAAAATAAACAGGAATCCACAATGTTATCTCGTCATTTCACCCATCCTTACGCTCAGTGGCTTGAACCCATTTTAAGACATGACGAACAGCTGTAACACAGATGTAAGGCTTCCTGAATAACTGAGTCTCAGTTTTAGCTGGAGAATGTGAATATAGCACTGTGGTAACCAATCTGACCCAAACACCAATTTATATAATCGGCATCAGCCATCCAAGAGGAGTTATCTGCTTAAAACCCACTTTAACAAATCCTGGAATCAGAACAGGCGCAGTTCAATGACCCAAATAACTTATTGGTGTTTTGGTCGTGTTAAACTTTAGCTGTTTAAAGATGTCTGCGATGGTTAAATTGAAACAGCTGGAATTCTTCTGAAGAGCCAGACAATTTGCAAATTCTGATCTCTGCTGTTTTTTTTTCTTCTTCTTCCCTCTCTTTCTTTCAGTGTTCCTTTGTTTCTTTCTTATATGGGACTGTTATTATTCTGCATTAAGAAAAGGGAAACGTTGATAAAGCTCGGGAATTTGAGTCTGGATGCCAGCGCCAGAGAGAAGTAGGTTAAATGTAGTAGGGAATAGGAGGAGAGAGGAGGAGAAGGTGGACATTGTGTGAGTTTTACTCTCCCCACTCTTTCAACTTTAACACAACTTTTGACTCTTCTTACAAGCAAACAGTTTTCTTGTTTACTATGAAAATAGTTACATTTTAAAACATCGTGCTTGAACGGAGAAACTTCCATTTTAAGCGACACAAGGTAGTGTGGAGGAGTATAGCTCCAAGCACGCACACAAAGACAGACAGAACTCTTCCTCCTGTTGTGTCTTTACTTGCCACTTTTTGCTCAGTCACGGGATGTGTGACAAAGGTCAAAGTTCACAGGTCAAATTGACAAAGTATTCCACGTCCAGAGTGTTGGTTTGTTTGTGAGCGAGTTGCGATTGTGGAGTCGACTCTTAGTTAACCCTTCCCCCATTTCACTCTTCCAGGGTCAATTTAAAGGATTACTCTGGCACTGTTCAACATAAACTCTATCCACTGTATGTGTAGCGTATGTGCGATTTTCACAAACACGAATCTCAACTTCTTTCCTGGCAATGAGAGAGAAACCGAAAATGTGTTTAGTGCAGACTCACTTATAATGGAAGTCTAAGGGCAGTTGTTGAATTCTGACAACAAATGTTTATCCAAAGCACAATTCTGTAGAACGTTTTTATGGATTATTGCTTTAAACCTGTATGTCCTCGATCAATCGTCTGATCACACATGAATACTATTTATTCTGTGTTACCTCAGTGTTAGAAGCTTTTGATTGATGTACAAGTACTATAATATAATATATTACAATCAATATGACATGAGAGCATTTTCTTTGTTGGTTTTCATTGTGTCAGAACGACCAATAACAGCTGATCATCAAGAACAACATACTGCCAGTATTTGAACCTTCTCTGTAGATATTTTTACTCGTCATACCAGCACTTGGTTCGCTTCCCATGTTAGTGTAAGAGTTATAGTTTTTAGTTTTCGTTCTGCTGTCATATAGATTTAATGTTTATTAAGGGAATTCAACACTTGCCCCTAGATTTATAGTGTAAGTGAGTTTCAGGTTTCTCTGTTATTTCTTAATTCCAGGAAAAGTTATTATATCCATGTTAGTCACTTATAAACCTCAGATCTAGTAGATAGTGATTAGGTTGGGGGGGAAAATGCTTGAGTATTCCTTTGAAGTTTATCTTTTTACAGTGGAGGGGTGTGGGTGTGTGTGTGTGTGTGTGTGTGTGTGTGTGTGTGCGCATTGAAAACATGAGTAAATATTACTGCGTTATTGCCGGATTACAAATTCCCATATTGCAAAACTGAATTACATCAGCAGCTGTCGATGATTAATAGGATAAAGGTTAACAAGGATTCTGTTAGTTTAGAATTGAGTTTGTGAGTATTAACTTCCTCGGAGAAGTATAAATCATGCCATCTTTGTTCCAGTAACTTACAAGCATGTGTACTTGTGAATAAGCGAGTGTGTGAGTGATCGTTGTTTATGATTGCCGTGCTCAGAAGATATAATCCTTGTTCCTGTAAACCACACGAGCCACTATTAAATGAATCTGTGGATTATTTATCGTGAGCTTGTGTTTGACATTTCAGAATGAAACTAATATTGAGATAGTATTAGTATTGAGACAGGGATTTTTAAATATGATTCGATTGACATTGCTATGAAAATCTGAAGGCAGAAAGAAGAACGAGCCAGAGTGCATATTTCCTCATGGGGAGGAGATAAGATTTAGTTAATGATGAACAAACTTGTATGATAGGCAGGTTCAGTCTTCTCCGATTACTAAGTTGCCATATACAACTGTTGTCCTTGTTGTGTGACACTTAAGCAGCAAGGCGTAAAGAAATACTTCAAGCAAGACTGGAAAATTACCAGACAGCATTCCGATTTCCGCCATCATTCCCCACTTTCATAGATTCATGTTTTTCACCACCTGCTTGATCACAATCGCAGTGCCAGATCAGTGCGTTTATTCTATAAGGAGTGGATTTATGTGTTTATTTATTTTTATTTTCCTGGCTGTGCTCTTCTTTGCTCCAGATTCTGATCCGGGTCCATATCTTTGACATCTGAGAGTAGGATCTTAGGCAGACAGAGTGCGGGGGAAGTACAGCTCATAGTTCCCATTCCTCCAGGGTCACACACTAGCTTCCTGCTCGTTGTGGGAAGTGATTGACAGGTGTGCCAGGGGCTTGTTCTCTGTTTTCTACATTAGTAGAAACTCGTCTTGGATGGTAGATTGGTGTTCAGGTGTTTGTTAAATTTCTTAACATGGTACCAAATGGCAATTCTTCTCGGTAAAATCTTGCTCTTGGCTGCCGTCCTGGTAGAATATCGTAGAAAAGTTCATTTTTTCCGTAATTTAATTCAAAAAGTGGAACTTTCATATATTCTAGATTCATTACACATAAAGTGAAATATTTCAAACCTTTTTTTGTTTTAATCTTGATAATTACATGGCTTACTGCTCATGGAAATAAAAAATCCAGCATCTCAAAATATTAGAATAAAGAGTTTATAATACAGAAACTTCGACCTTCTGAAAGTATGTTAATTTATGCACTCAATACTTGATCGGGGCTCCTTTTGCACGAATTACTGCATCAATGTGGCGTGGCTTAGAGGCAATCAGCCTGTGGCACTGCTGAGGTGTTTTGGAAGCCCAGGTTGCTTTGATAGCGGCCTTTAGTTCGTCTGTTTTGTTGGGTCTGGTGTCTCTCATCTTCCTCTTGACAAAATTCAGGTCAGACGAGTTGGCTGGCCAATCAAGCACAGTAATACCCTGGTCAGCAAACCAGTTACTAGTAGTTTTGGCACTGTGGGCAGGTGCCAAGTCCTACTGGAAAAGGAAATCAGCATCTCCATAAAGCTTGTCAGTAGATGGAAGCATGAAGTGCTCTAAAATCTCCTGGTAGACGGCTACACACATGCGTCGACATGCGTCGTGGTTCTCTTGTGAATGTGCGTCGGAGACTGACGCATGTGAAGACATGTCTAATTGAAGATATTTTGTGAATAATGACTTAATTTTATTTTTTTTTGTGCACAGAAAGCATTCGTATTGCTTCATAAAATTGGGATTAAACCAGTGGAGTCACATGGATTACTTTTACGATGCCTTTATGAACTTTTTCGAGCTTGAAAGTTTTGGTTACTTGGACTGTAAATGGGGGAACAGAAATCTCCCAGGTTTCATTAAAATGTCTAAATTTGCATTCTTACGATGAACAAATGTCTTATGGGTTTGGAACGATATGAGGGTGAGTAACTGATGACTGAATTTTCATTTTTGGGTGAACTATCCCTTTAAGCTAATGTTGTTCACAAGTAGAAGACACTTATGGCTCCCGGTTTAACACTAGGTAAACTGTTTTCAGAAAACAGTCATATAAGTCAATAATAAATATGAGAGCTGTAAGTCATGGTGGAAATGATGTGACACCAAACTATTTTCTGGGCAAAGTAAATACTAGTTTCTGATTTCTGGTTTCTCTAAGATGGTTGCTACTGTTGTTTTTAGCCCTGCAATATTGTTTATTTGGTTTGTGAAGCTATAAAGCAATCTTCAGGTTCTAAACATCAAACCTCCAATCTAGGCTTAACAACCGCTTTTGTTGCAAATTGTGTAAACAGCCTGTTTATTTGACGTGACCGAAGAATATGACGTCTCTTCAGAGAACTGTTACTGGAGACGTGTGCGAATGAGTTCCTTGCATCACTTCTGAGAACATGTGGCGTCCAACACCCCCTCCCCACCTTTTATCATCATTCTCCTCCTCCTCCTCCTCTTCCTCCTCCTCTTCTTTTTAAGGATTTCTTGAGGAAACCTCAGACGAATCCGTGTGCATGTCGGGGTGAGAAAGAAATCGCATTCCTGGCATAATCAAGCTCATAGTTGCTATGTTATTCTGCTGGTTTGCAGTGTAAGCAACAGCTCAGGGCTGTGTATGAGTCACAACACAAACCCAGTTGACATTTATGACAGGGCTTGGGATTTCCATGGGCACAGATAAACACACACACACATACATAGGCACAGGAAAACCATTATTCATTGCGCAGTGATCTTGTCTTGCACATTTAGCATGTTCTGAGAAATCAAGTTAACGTTGCTATTGTATTCTACACGCACACACACCACAGTACTGCGTGTCCAGTCTTTATCTTGTCAAGTAAAACATGACTAGAGAAAAAGAGGTTTTGTGTGTGTGTGTGAGAGAAAGAGAGAGAGAGAGAAGCTTCTCAGCTGAGATCAACCTACACCATCTTGTCATCAGTGTGAGGGTTTTTTTTTGGTGATCAAACGTGTCCCAATGGTGTGGTACAAGCTGAGGATTTTGTCCACACTTGTACTTTCTTTCTCTTGCATTTGCTTCTCCATTCCTGCCTTCCTCTCTAGCTGTTTCTCAGCAGCTTTTACTCTGACATCTGGTGCATTTCTCCCAACACAGCAACAGCTGCAAATGGGAGAGAGAGAGAGAGAAAGGATTAGTGATTGTGACCGGCGACAGTGAAAGTATGAATCATTTAACTTTCAGAATTCCATAATATATAAAGAAATGTGTAAATACTTAATATTTATAATAAAAAAAATAAAAAAAAAATTCTCCCAAATTTGGTCTTGGCCAAGTCCCACCCACGAGCTACCCAGGGAGGGTGAAGGCTACCACATGCATCCTCCAAGACATGTGAAGCCAGCCAATCATAACTTTCCAAACTGTTGCTCATGCTGTGTCGCAGGACTGTGTAACACATTCGAAAGAAGTGCTGTCTGCCCTCTTCCACATACATGAGCTCACAAATGACCATGATTGGTTAGTGTCGCTGTGATTGACAGGGCGAGAGAAGATGCCAGCCCTCCCACCCAGCGAGCATAGACAATTTTGCAGCATTGCATTACTCCCAACCATGGATGGCTGTTTCATCGTCTTGTGGTCTCCCAACAATAGCGTGAACGCTTCTCTGTTGTGCCACTCAGGAGCCACGTTTTTTTTTTCTACAGGGTGTCCCAAAAGTCTCCATACACAGGGGACTATATTTTCCAGCATCACGTAGGTTGTGCCTTCTTCAGTGGATGTTCGTGGACGTCCGCTTCTCGGTTGGTCCGCAACACCTTGATTTCAATACTTTCTTGTTTTGTCATTCTTAAAGGCTATCGGGGGGGGGAAGTGGTTAGCACGTTTGCCTCACACCTCCGGGGCTGGGGGTTTGATTCCCGCCTCCGCCCTGTGTGTGCAGAGTTTGCATGTTCTCCCCGTGCTTTGGTGGTTTCCTCTGGGTACTCCAGTTTCCTCCCCCAGTCCAAAGACAAGTGCTGCAGGCTGACTGGCATCTGTAAATGTGTGAATGGGTATGCGATTGTGCTCTGTGATGGGTTGGCACCTTGTCCAGGGTGTCCCCTTCCTTGTGCCACAAGTCTCTTAAGATAGGCTCCAGGATCCCCAGGATCCCCATGACCCTGTGTTGGATAAGCTGTATGGAAAATGGATGGATAGATGGATGGATTTTGCTAAAAAACTGTTAATTTTGTCTATGTATGGAGACTTTTGGGACACCCTGTATTTTTGTGCCAAACACTGCTGAGCTGGAGTTGAGGGAATTAAGAATTGGGGGAGGGGTTTAAAGTACACCATAAGACTGATCCGAGGAATTTACCAGAAAAACAATGCTAATGTCTCTTGCACTTGCGGGAATTACAGCCTCATGGTGCGAACTCGCATGTAGGACGATGGGCTATCTGCTGCTTTATCACTCGTTCTAGTGTGAGCACAGTTAGTTTACATTTCCTTTTCTGTTGGTGTATACACAGTAAATTGTTTCTTGGCTTCTATGGTAGACCTTGCGCAGTGACACCTCAGTCTTCTGGTATGTTTGTTTTGGAAAGCTCCTTCTCTACAGATAATTTTACAACTGAATTCATAGCTATGGTATTGCAGAAAGATATCAAAGATGGTATTGATTCACAGTGAATTTAGCGGTACAGCTTGTATGTCATGTCTGCATAAACAGCGGTGAGAGGATCTAGCTACAGCTGAAGACTGTGAAACTGGAAGAGGTTTAAGGTCATAAGTTACTGATGCAGAGAAGTAAGAGTGTGTGTGTGGTTGGTTTCCATGGTTGTTTGCAGTGTGTTATGTAACTGCTCATGCTGATAATGTGCAAACATTTTTGCATTGTGTTTGCATGGCTTTGCATTTCAAAGGAGCAAGGTTGTGTATGATAAAGAGGAGGGCAAGTGTATGTTCTCCAGCCAAAGGTCATAAAATGTGTTGACATGTTTTTTGATGGCTTAAGGCTTAAAAAAAAAAAAAAAAAATTAACACCAGGTAAGTAAGTCATATTTTTTATTTAAAGACACTGGAGACTCCTTCCATAAATGTCAAACATCTCATTGTGTAAATCTTCACCATATCTAGTACAGAGTTTTTTGTGATTTTTGCCCCCAAAAATGTTTGATTTTGCTTCAAAATAAAAAAAAAAAAAAAATTGAGTTGCAATTTACAGGGGTTTTTTTTTTTTTTTTTTTGGTGGAAAATTTGAATCACCAAAAATTGCAATACAACAAATTGCTTTGCACGGTCTTTCACAATGATGTTTGTTGGTAAATGAGACCTTTTAGCTGTACTCATATTTGACGCATGTAGATCTAAGAGGGCTTTGGCTAAATGCGCGTTGCATTGATGTCACATGACACGTCTTGGCCCAAATCTGCGGAAAATCTGCCCTAATTCGGAAAAATTACAAGCTCCTCCGAAACGAGGAGTTTCCTTGGTTTTGCGTTAATTTTGCAAAATCCTTTAGGGACTGCAATGATACTCAATGATACTTAATATTTATATTTTCTTATTATTAACTTTAATAATTTGTGAGGGGTTGTGAGGGGTGGGTGGAGGATATCATGCCCCCTATACATGCTTCAATAATATGCTGACCACAATTCTGTGTGTCTATGGATTTTGTGTTTAGCACTCAACTTTTTAAAATTATCCCACAGTTCCCGTGAAGCGCCTTGAAAAGTGGAGCATTATTCGATGTGTTGACGTAATTTCCACTGAAACACTCAGAGCAGGACATAACGTGACTCCTCCCCCTTTTTTAAATAGCCAATAGCGATTGTTACCTCACAGCCTGGGCTAAGCCGTACTTGACAGTTAGTAAGTAACACAGCTCAATGGAAACTATTTGTGTGCATGGCCAAGCCTTCAATTGTTTCCATCCTAGTTATTCATTTGCACTGTGACGTCTCCAGGGACTTGTTCCTGGTGTCTCACATGACAGGTTGGAAGTTTTATTGGAGCCTCCTTCACTCCACAAACAAAAAGCACATCACGGTTCCCACAGGTGCAAGTCTAGATCTCAGGATTTAACAACGCAAGAACAATTTGGCACATAGCCCGATGAGCCTGACGTCCCTGCCTCTCTCTGTTCCTCTAAGATAGCAAGAACCAGTTTAACATCCAGTCAGTCAGAATAAATGAACCAATCAGCTGAGTTTCATACCACAGCACTGTTGGATTCTTGAATCTGCTTGGCTAGAAGGTGTTAACAGGAGTGCCGGCTGTAGGGCAAAACACAGGATTATATTAATGCGCTTGTTCTAATATGCTATTGTTTCTATATTAAGTAATTCACAGGAAATGTTGGACAGTCTACATATTCTAAGGCTAATAATAAATGGATTAAAATGTGTTCTTGTTTAACAAAGAAAATATGGTGATGTATTCTGTAGGAGATGTGTCTTTTAATATTCATGGAAGGAGTCTCCAGTGTCAGCGTTTTGTAACCGTCGGTAATTTTGATGGTTCATAGCTGCTATTACGTGGTGAGAGGAACTAACTAATGTCTCACAGATGCTCCACAACATTAAATATAACTAAATGGTTAAAAAGTATGATGTGTTCATTGACCAATTCTAAATTGTATTCATTTACAAATCGGTGTGCTGTGAGAGGAATAAAACACTTTGGTACATCGTAGCTCCTTGATTATTTTCTTAAACCGCACGCCCCAGTGTAGCGCAAGTGTAGTGTGAGAAGAGAAAGGGAAAGGAAATCAAGATGCAAGAAAAAAGAAGGGCTCTTTAGAGTGACGCAATGTTTTTGGAGTTACTGTTGTACATCAGAGTTTTTATAGTCTTTATTCATTTTTACCATGTTTGTGAATGAATTCCAGTGTATGGCCCATGACACATGAGCTTTTTTGTCATCAGAAATGCACTCATTTACCGCAAGCACATCGGAATAATTTTATGAGCCTAAGAATGGCACTTAATTTTAATGTATTTTGGTGAACTTTGGCACACAACATGGAGGACTCCCCCCCCCAAATTTCCAGTCCCTCCTTGGCCACTCCTATTTAGCAAGCTGCAAATTTGTAGTTTGACTGCAGCTTAATTGCCCATTTATTATGGTTAATGATTGGACAATTACATTCATACATTGGCTTGGATTTTTATTGAAAGTACCTTACAACTGGACACTATATAAATTATAACATACTCACTCACTTTGAGTAACTGCTTTATCCTGGTCAGAGTCGCGGTTGATCATGGTAACACATGGGAGGTGGGAATACACCGCCAGTCCTGTCGCAGGGCAACACACACACCCCCACCCCCACCCACCTAGGGGCAAGTTATCTTGGCCAGTCCACCTACATTTTTTTGGGAGGTGGAAGGAAACCGAGAAACTCCACACAGACAGTAACTTGAGCTCAGGATTGAACCAGGGACCCTGTAGCTGTGAGGCGGCAATGCTACCACTGTGCCACTCCAATCATATTTTGGGTCCAAAATAACTAGGTATCATGAAAACCTACTGAAATAAAATACAGAAGAACTTTGTAATGGCTGAAGTTAAACACATGATTTTAATCTTGCTTTTATAAACGTGTGTGTATAGCTTGCAGTCTTATTCTCTGGAACACTATTTTAGAGATTAGAGACAAAACATGACTGCAAGACAACCTAAATATATGCCTTATGAGCCTTCTGTAAAGACTATACAGTCCCAGGATTTGAACTCGCAGGCCTTCAGGTCACTAGTGCAGACCTGCTCCCACTACCACCATCACTACAGACTTTACAGGTCATCAATAGTCCAAATTGAAATAGAAATTGGAATTTAATCCAATATCGATAGAATTCACTTATCCTTATGTAACTTCTTTTCATGCCCAGAACCTGTGAGATACTTGCACAAACCTGTATAAACATGTATACACACTGGTATTTGGTCCATATGGGCAGTGTTGCATAAGTGTCCTTCCCTTTCAGCACAGGTGTAACCTAATCTCGGTGAACAATGGACTGTTTGGACACATTTAGTCTCTGGCTCTTACGTGAGTGTTGTGTAACACATGCAGTGTTCTTTGTGTTACTTAATGAGGGCTGGAATTTTTTTTTTTTTTTGACCTTGCAGCAAGCATGCATGTGTTTGTGTGGAGTTTTAGGTGTTCTTGCACTGGTGGCCTACACCTTTTCATTACAATGGCAGTAATCAGGAACATACAATTCCTTCATGCTCTGTGTGTGTGTGTGTGTGTGTGTGTGTGTGCGCGCAGTGATTGTAGGTCATTATTTTGATCCAGATGTTTTCTGCTGGCATGCTGAAGGAAAGGCCTTTAATGAAAGCTAGGGATTGTGTGTGTGTGTGTGTGTGTGAGAGAGAGAGAGAGAGAGAGGGGACCTGTGAGTAGTGTTAAATCCACAGAAAAAGCTCATATAACCACACAGGGTTCTTCTTGGCCTTCACCCCCACATTCCTAGCTAGTTTTGCAACTATAACTGCTATGTAGGCCATGAGGCAATTAGACTTTTCCAATGAACCAGTAAAAGATGTCCAGAATTAATAAAATAGTAAAAATACAAAAAGTTAAACAATAAAATACAAAAATAGTAAAGGTTTGGGGATCATTTATTGTTTAAATGTGCTTTGTCACATTGATTATATCCAACAGTGTGATTTATTATTTTTTGTATGCTTAATGGAGCTAAATTCATTTCACTTTCTCATTGCGAATGTTTTTAGATCATTTTAATAGCAATTTCATGTGCTCTTGAAATCAAAATTGTGTTTCAGAACTTTTTGTCCCTGCCCCTTAGTGTTACGGACACCAATAGTGTATCTGGAAGAAGAGCGAAATTTTGGCGATGTTCTCATTTTCTGGAAAAACAATCAATATTTTTTTTATTCATAACTAGTGACAGTTTGGTGATTGTTGAATTAAATGTCCTCTAGAACCATATACTGTATGTCCTGCCCTTGCAGGTGGGTCTCGCTCTATAAAGCTAGACTTAAATTGATGAATTTGCCTCTGTCAGTGAGTCAGGGACCCATGAGTCCTATTAGTGTGAGTGTGAGAGTATGTACACTTGGAGAACTCCAGCTCTGGAATGACTGGCATGCTCTCTCGCAACTCGCGCCAAGTGGATCTGCATCGAAACACTTGAGAGATTCCATACCAGTGGAGCTGCAGAGTTCAGAACTGCAAAGGACAAAAATGCTTATCATTTGTTAAGAACATGATGGAAAAGATCGAGCTATGGATAATTTTGTGGAAAGGATGTACGCATGAAGTATGCTCTGTTTTCCTGATCCCAATCAGCCCCCAGAGGTGGGTCAAATCCAAAATTTCACGATATCATCATCAGCCTGCATTCCTGAGATGAACATCATGGAATGGCCATTCCAGATTTTTTTTCCACGTTATATTTATTTCTTTTGCTTCACTTTCTCTAAAAGGATTTAAGATACTAAATGGTCTATTGGATAAAAATAAGGCGAGTTTCCATCCAAACCAGCAGGATGATCATCAGCTAAACACATTCATGATGATTTTATTATTCATTAGAAAAATGCTTTTTGGCATATTATAATAGTTGATGTGGCAACATCTTTTTACATCATTTTCATTAAAAGTTTTCTTATAAACAAATTAATCATTTCGGACTAAAGCTGGAGAGAGATTTTATGTTGAGAGCTCTGGAGATGAATGACAAGCGGACAGAGCAACAGTCGAGCTCCTGGAGATTGAGAACAATTTAAAAACAGAAAACAATTTAAAAAGCAAAAACATGTCATGATACAAGATTATATTTTCAAGGGACAAAAGTTCAGATATATAGCAAGATGTAGGCTAAAAGAGACAAATACTTCTTGGCAATTGCATTTACATTTTAAGACATTCTCTCCAAGCACAAAGACAACATATCCACAGTGTTCTCTTCTCCCATCTTCCAACTATGGTAGTTTAATTACATTAAAGCTTGTATTTATTATTATTATTATTATTATTATTTTTATTTTTATTATTATTATTTTTTTATTTTTTGCACACTGCTTGATTTTGATGCATCACTCTGCTTAGGGTCCATAGCTTTGTGCTGGTTTCAACAAAATCACAGACTTCCCTTCAGCTGTAAATGAGAAATGCGCTCACTTGCATCACTGCTATAAATCATGGCTGGAGCTGCTAGAGACGGAGTCAGACCACCCTGTAGCCCCTCCATAATAGATTACCATTATTAGATACAGTCTTCTGCTGGAGTATATTTCGGCAGAGGTGGACTCGCGCCAATCCTTTTTAGGTCCCTTTTTTCCATTTTACTGCAACATTTCTGCTGTTTTTATAGGACACAATAAATTAAGACATAGAAGGATAGCAGTTACTTCAACTCCCTGACTGCTAGTGTTGCATGTAAAGGATAAGAAGACAATTACATTAAACGTCTTGTGTACAATTGTATATAAGACATATGCATTGTAATTAAACAATTACATTATACATTCTAAGTCAACTCGCAACAAAGGTTTAAGAAATTTGTGCACCGTATACCCAGCTTTTGTCGAGAACCCAGGCTATGATAAACCTGCTTCGTAATACAGGCCCCAGGTCTGATGGATCCTTATGCGTCATCTTCTCTGATGCACTCCACAGTAGTTGTTTGTAGATCTTAAGTAGCATTATTACAAAGAATGAATGTTCTTGCAAAGCGAAGTACACCTGCACTGGCTTGAGGATACAGTGACGTGTGTGCGTGAGGTCGTGTTTATTTGTTCGAGTAGCGTCTAGCTTGTTCAAGTTCGCCTTGTGGATTAACTCGGAGAATAAAGTGTGACGTGTGTGTGTGTGTGTGTGTGTGTGTGTCCTGTAGTTTGTTTGTTCCCTGTCCCTGCTTTATTTCTGCCTCTTCTCCATTTCTCCTGTACTTTATGCAGTCCAGATGAGGAATGCTTCTGGAGTTTGCCATTTTCAGATTTGACACAGATGTCTGGCTGAGAGTGTTTGTGTGTGTGAGGGAGAGAGAGAGAGAGACTACACAACACACGTGGCTATGCGTGCCTGTCTTAACTTAATTAGAAACCCAGCGGATGTATCATTTGAGTTCCTTTCTCTGTTTGCATTTGGCTATAGATTTTCTACATGCTCAGACATGTTGCTTGACTCATGTCACCTGCATACTGTTTTAACTTGCCTTGCATTTGTCTAGTGCTTTTAAAGACCCATTTGGGTTTAATCAGTTGGCAATTTTTTTATGAGGCAAAATACAATCCAAGTATGTGGATGTTAAAGGTTTTGGGAGCAGGTAATGCAATCTGGATGCACAGAGACATCGGAATTTCAAGACTCTATCTCGACTATTTTGGCAGGATTAGTCAATGTTATAAGTGTTATTTACATCCTGGTGAACAAGCTAAATGTGAGAGGTTTTACTCTGGATATAACTTTAAGAAAAGTGCAGGGGACTAGAATGAGATCAGGCCAGCATGATAAAAAAATCTTGCATGATCCAACAACAAACCAGAAGATATGCTTCTGTGTCTAAATCCACACCAGCTGTTAAACACAATGCAATGCTTTGGAAATCTTAAAATGTAGCAGCCGTTAGATCTTACTTGTTGAGAGAGATCAGAGGAGAATGGCCTGACCGGTTCAAGCTGACAGGAAGGCTACAGTAACTCAAATAACTACCCTTTACAACCGTGGTGATCAGAAAAGTATCTCAGAACGCACAGCACATCAAACCTTGAGGTGGATGAGCTACAACAGCTGAAGACCATGTCAGGGTCCACTCCCGTCAGCCAAGAAGCGGAATCTGTGGTTACAGTGGGCGCAGGCTTACCCAAACTGAAGAGATGAAGATTGGAAAAAGACCAGGCAATGTTTTTCCAATTTTCAACTGTGCAGTTTTGGACATTTGTAGGATTTTATGCATTGCCACATAATTGGCTGATTGAATGAATTAGCAGGTGTTCATATTAAACTGGTCGGTGAGTGTATACACACCTACTCCAGGACAAAGAGTTGAGTGGTATAACAATCTGACAAGGTTTTTTTATTTTATTTATTTTATTTTATTTTATTTTTTAGCTTTAACCAGCAGTGCTGTGCCCCAAACCATTAGCCTTTCAATTACAAGCCCACAAAGCTATCGTTAGCGTTGTGCTTCCCTTTATAATGAGACCACATAAACATTTCACCATGTGTACACAATGCACTGTATACTCTATTAAACTGTGTTAAGGAAAGAGGAAGAGAGTCTCAGAATCTATAGAGGAAGTAGCAGGGGACAGTGGACAGTCTCGCAACAGACACGACAGACTCCCACAACAAACCGCACACACGCAGACAAACCATAGTTCCTCAGCTAAATACTAGCCTCTCTATTAAATATGCATGGTTAAAGAGCACTGAGTGACCCTAATGATGGTGATCATAATCCCTATTTGTGAAATGAATCGTTGGTCTGGAGTAGGGTTGTCACGGTACCAAAACTTCAGTCGTCTGTACCAATACCATTAAAATTCCACGGTACTGGGTACCAATTTCGGTACCAAAGCAAAACACAAAAACATGCAAATTGAACAACACACTATTTTATTAATAAAGTTAAATATCAATATAAAATGTATTTTAAAAAAACAATGCTATTCTGTATACTTCAAGTATTTCAAAGAGTTTTAAGATTTTTTCCCCACAAGTAATTAAAGGTATAAAAATGAATAAACAAAAAATTACAAGCATGCAAAACACAAAAATATGCCATAATTGAACAACACACACTTCTTATATATAAAATTAAATATTACAATAAATTAAAACAAATGTATGTGTATTTCAAGTATTTCTGAAAAATGCTTTAAGTTTTGGCCTTAGGTTTTTTCCTTTCAATAAATAACAACTAAATAAATGACAAGCAAAAAATACAAACTATGTAAAAACAAAAAAAGTTTCTGAAACAAAACACCGCACTCGAAGCACGGACTTTTAAATTGAAGTGCTGAAAGTGAACCAAAGTTATAACAGAGAAAATGTGAAAGATTAGGCACATCTGCCTATAATTTGAAATGACTCAGCAATAGTCAGTGGGTATTTATTGATGTAATAATGTGTTTTGGACTAAATATTTTTACTTGATTGGATCGTTTGGACCTTTGCCAGTGTAACAAGACTGTTTATGTCGAGATGTTATGGATCAGTGGACTATTATGAGGCTTCATAGGTGAGTTGCCTCAGTTTTGTAAGTGTTGGTTTGTATCAATCGAAGCACAAGTATATTAGCTTTCCAAAGACATATTGCATGAGTACCTACATACACACAGCAGCTGTGTACATGGCATAGTTTAAACACTTAACAACGCAGCTGGTTAATAAGGACACATGACCGTATTAGTGTTACACGTGCGTTTGCTAACCATTAAGTAAGTAAACAAAAACGAGGATGTTTTTTTGCAATCCTACACTTGAATTAAACTATGCTACAACATCCATAATGCAACCGTTACCATAATTGCACGGTGCACCTATGAAAAGTTCCCAACTGACTACCTGTCAGACAGCACATCAGTACCGGGTTGACCCAGTACTCCGTATACCGGTACTTGTGAAAATTTGGTACCGTCAACTTTTTTTTCTTTTTAGTACCGACTTGGTACTGAAGTACCTGTACTTTTGACAACCCTAGTCTGGAGGGAGTGCCTTCTTGTTTGAGTCCTGGTCTACCAGGATTTAGTCTGTATTGTGCAAGCAGGCATATGACAATGTATAGTTGTGTTGTGTTGTTGTGTTTTTTCATATGTTTTAGGTTTTTTGCTTTCTGAACATCTCACTCCAAATGTAGTCCCCCTTTGCTGTTATATTGACCTCCAATCTTGTGGGAAGACTTTCCACTAGATTTTGGAGTACGGCTGTGGGAATTTGTCCATTCTGCTAAAGCATTAGTGAAGTCAGGCACTGATGTTGGGTGAGGAGGCCTGGGGTGCCGTCACCATTCCAGTTCATCCCAAAGGTGTTCAGTTTTGTTGAGGTCAGCACTCTATGCAGGACACTCGAGTTCTTCCAGTCCATGTCTTCATGGAGCTTGCCTTGTGCACAGGGGCACCGTCATGCTGGAACAGGTTGGGCCCCTTAGTTTCAGTGAAGGGAAATTGTGATGCTACAGCATACGTAGACAGTTTATACAATTGTATGCTTCTAACTTTGTGGTAACAGTTTGGAGAAGAACCGTATATATGGGTGTGATGGTCAGATGTCCATATAATTTTGGCAGTGTATCTGTAGTTTTAAAGAGAATGATATTGTTAATAAAAACCAGTCTAAATCCTTTATTGGGGCATGAGGGGCCCTTTGAATGTATTATGTCATGTCTATAGCCCAATTCAGCCTGGGTTAGTTTATTGGGGGCATCTGTAATACATTTTTTACATTTCTCCTCAGTGATAAAAATCTCGCAATAAAATTACCACAGGAGTAGTGAGTTTCTTGTGGCTTGCATTTTCTATGAACCTGGATGTTTGCATTACGCGGTCATATGATCGCAAACATGGCATACAAGCAATCGAAGAGGCACTGGAGTAGAGAAGAGACGCTGGCTCTCATTTCAGTTTCTAGGCGAACCAAAGTTCCAGCAACAATTTGAAAGTACAATAAAACAACAATCATAAAGTATACAAGAATCATCCATTTTTTTTTTTATTTTGCAACTCCGGTAGCGTTTAATATGAGGGGGAGGGTCACCGATACACATGCTACAAGACAGTGGCAAATAGCAGCAGTCCAACATCTTTTTTTTTTTTTCCAGTGCGAGGCGACATCTGCGTAGAAAATCACGGGTATGTGCATCCGGACAGGACTAAAATAATCAGAAAACCGCTGAGTTTGGCGAAAATCAGTAGGTAATTCGGTCTGTAATTATCTCAGTAGAGGCAAACACAGACATGGTCAATTCGGTCAGAAATAAAGTCACAGAGGAGCACCTGTAAAATAGGAAATTACCCCAGGACCCCATGTGAACGTAATCCCATCTGGACAGGGCCTCTGATGTAAAAGTAGAAAATTATGCTGTATAACAAGGACAAATGATAAATCCATCCATAGCATATCAGGTTTGTACCCTCAGAATAAATTCAGCAAGTCCTCGGTAAACAGGTTTGATGTTTTATCATTTGAAGGTCAGTTACCCTGTGCCAGAACATGATTAGTTATGACTACAAATGTAATGACACGGTTATATATTTTTGTGGAAGATTAGATAGTTCTCTTAGCCCAGCCTAAATCTAAATGTGAGCTCTTGTCCCAGTAAGTTAGTGGTTCCTAAATCTTCTTTTAGTCTGAGTTTATTACAACTATTCACTGTATATGGGATGCCATATTAGTCATGAAGATGTGAGAAGGTCCGTCTGAGTCAAAGTGTTACAAAGTTGGTAATTATTGAGTGGCCTAGGACAATGTAATTAAAACTCATAGCCTTGGTATAAAGTTGCTCAGAAACAAATAGAATCCCAAATACTAGAAAGTGTTGCACTTTGTGTAACTGATATGACCATCACTGATAGCTACAGTCTGGGTTAGAAATAAGTCAGCCCAAGCCTTGATTCTTCATACCATTCTCTGTGGTTTTTATTTTTTCGTACAAGCATCAGTGGTTCTGTCATGCTCGGTTCCACATTTTAAAAAAAACAAACAAACAAAAAAAAAAAACAATCCAAAATAGTCTGTTTTAAGACATTTGTTACATCAGAACATTCAGATGTTCATGCCAAAAATGAAACAATCATAATGTAGGGTCAGGGTGTATAAATGAAAATTGACGTGTTAGGGATAATTTTATAATTGTATCAGCATCTTGTGTCAAAGGTAAAAATTAAAATCAAATCGCACTGTGAAGTAACTGTAGGTTTATAGTCCTATGTGGCATATTTGTTTTTGTGTTCAAAGTTGGAGGCTTGTTATGTCTGCGCATTTGTGTTGTCTGACTCTCCTCAGGGACTTCCACACATGGAACGAATTTCAGGACAAAATACTCTGAAAGTTCATTACACTGAAACCAACATTAAGAGGAAAAAAAAACAAACATTCTGAGCAAGTATTGTTCATTCACCCCTTTCTACATTCATGTAGTTTTGTAAGGGCATGACATTCTCACAATTACACATTTGTAAGATTAAACGTGAACCCATTGAAGTTGGATAATGGTTGAGGATTAGGTTGTATGAAGTCCATTTCAGTTGCTTTTAATCATTACAATTCATGCCACACTTGCATGAGATCAGGTTGACCTTTAAACTATGCGGGCAAAAAAAAAAAAGTTGCAGCATCTTATTGTATTATGTCAATTTACCTTAAAAGAGGACGGACTTGTTGTCCAGACTCTGAGGTTGTCTTTTGTGCTTCACACCCAAGCAGAACACAATACTCACACAACCATGTTCCAGAATGGAGGTTACAGGGTGCACCATGCTCAGTCCAATAGAAAACTATTATTTGGAACAGCAAATTAGGCCACAACCTCTAGCTGAATTGCTCTAGGCAATGAAAGTGTGGGATAAAGGTGACAGGAACATTCTCAAGAGGCTGGTGGAATCCTGATCTGACAGGATTGGTGTGGTTATTTAGGAAAAGAGAGGTGTAGCCAAGTATTAGAAAAGAAATGACGTGTAGTTTTTTTTTCCTGGGGTTGCTTATTAGTATTGCATAAACCGTGAAAGTTTAAACTGCGATTAAGTAAACATTACAGTCTACTGTGCAGTATCTGATAAAACAGTTTAAAAAATGTAATTAATAAAACAGTGGAATTAATGGAATGTTAATGCACATGCACAAACATGTTAGCATGCCGGAGACATTTCCCTTATTTCAGCTTGCCGTAAACAAAACCTAGGCCTCATCCTTTCCACTCCACTTCTGAACCTCCGCTGCACTTCCTCCCCCCCCAATCATCATCTTGTGTTGATTCCATCAACAGCGAGGATCAAACAGTTCTGATGTTATTCTGCTATAGAGACCATCAGCAAAGCTGAATACTTGTTACAGATGTGCCTGTGAGCTCTGTGTTTATAAAGAAACCAGGTGGGTCTTTGCTACATCCTGACAAGAAGAGAAAAGAAAGTACTTTTTTTTTTTTTTCTTTTTTTTTTTTTGGGGGGGCATGTCAGTGTGACTGCCTTTGAGTTTTAAGCTCACCGGTGGAGGTTTGTGCCAGGTGTCCTACTTAATGCTATGTCGGTGGGTCTATAAATCTAGCACAATTTCTTTTTCCTTGCAGCTCATTAAACTGTACACATCGACTTACAGTGAGGGGAGGGGCGGGGGGGCCAAGAATCAGAAAACAGGCCAACTCGCACCGAAGCATTTTATAAACTGTCTCTCATGGAAAAGATATGCGTCCATTTGAACACTTTCAGTAATCAAAGACAATGGATGCTTTCAGACCTGGCTCTGCCTAATAAACATAATAAGCAGCTGTTTAAGGCTCCGCAGCCACCAGGTGGCCACCTAATAAATGTTGGCCTGTGACTGATTGTGTCATTAAAGTTTGAAACAGAGTGCGACTGATTAGGTATGTGTTTCATCACGGCAGTCGCTCACTACAGTCTGAGAGAGAGCCATACATATGGGTTAGACAATGGTTGGGTTCTGGTATGTAACATTAGTCCTCTGACTCATCTCGAAATTTCATCCCAACTCCTCGTGCAAGCTTTATAAATGTCATTGTTGGTCTATGATTGCATGGCGGTATGAGGGGGAAAAACACATTTGGCCGACAATCATATTGCTATAACGTGTTAATGCTAAATGTAGCTATTCAAATGAATCGGTTCAGTGGAGAGAATTTAAAATATGTGGTGCAAGGAGAAGTCATGCGTACAAACCGCTGCTAAAATAATGATCTAATATAGCCAACTGCAAAAAAGTTTGCATACCGTAGGACAAAATGAAGAAAGGAAAGCTTTTCAAACTGTTGATTTTAACTAATGTTTTGGATTGTTTCTTGTTTATGTTTACATTTATTCATTTAGCAGATGCCTTTATCCAAAGTGACTTAGACTTACAAAAGCAATGTATTGCTGGATGCACATGATATTCTTTTTTGAATTCTGTGGGGTTTTTTTTTTTTTTTTTTGGCTGTGAAATATAGATACATTTTCATTTTTTTCCTCCAAGAAATCATGAGGGATTTTATGTCATTGCAAGCATTTGTACTATTGTATGAAATTAATCATCCGATCTTAAAAACATCACCTGGTCTTTTCCCAATTCTCTCTAGTTTGCGTGAATCTTGTGCCCACTGTAGCTTCAGGTTTCTGTTCTTGGCTGAGAGGAGTTTAACCTGATGTGGTCTTTTGCTGTTGTAGCCCATCCTCCTCGATGTTCGACGTGTTGTTTGTTCACAACACACTACTTTATACACAGTGTTTTTTCCACGGGAACAGTATTTAAGAATCTGGTTAAGGAAATTGCTAGAATATTTTTAAACATGTTGAAGTGTCGTTTTATTTATTAATAAGTTATGAATTACTTATTAATAACTGATTTTACTATTTAAATATTTTAAATGTTTCACTGATACCAATCTCAAGAAACTAACTTTATTTCGGTACGTTTTTGGTAGACTTTTTACGATGTTCGATGTGGTGTTTGTTCCGAAATGCTTTTCTGCTCACAACGCTTGCAAAGAGTGGTTATTTGAGTTACTGTAGACTTCCTGTCAGCTAGAACCTGTTTGGCCATTCTCCCTTGACCTCCCTCATCAGAAAGGATTTCCACCCCAAACTGACCCTCATTGAATGTTTTTTGTTAGTTCTCCTCATGCGTCATGACTGTGTGTGTGTGTGTGTGTGTGTGTGTGTGTGTGTGTGTGTGTGTGTGTGTATGGCTTTGGACCAGCTTTGGTCAGGGTTATGTGCACTTGGTTGACTGTCTAGATATTCTGACATGCTAGCAGATAACGGTGGCAGATGCCATGGCATGATGCCCACTGGAATGAAGAGGGGCTTAAGCTTTTTAAAAGCGGGACAAGCTGCTGCATGAGCCTCCTAGTGTAATTTACACAACATGGACATTTTAATGACTTGCAAATGCATTTTCTTAGGGGAGTTCTAGTAAGTCGGGGATCTTCTTACAGATTTGGTTTACAGATAAGGTGGTGCTCTAAAAATGATTGAAGGATAAATTGGGGGGAGAATTAGTAGGAAACGTAAGAACGCTGACTAAATATTGAGAAACATGGTGATGGAGCAAAGAGAGACAGAGATGTGTGGGAATGAAACAGGAAGTAAAGGACATGCTGACCTACATTCATCATTAAGCACTGCAGTGAGGGGAGGATGGAGAGGAAGAGGGAATAAAAGATCAGAGTATTGGATGATGTCCTTTTTATCCCTTTAATGAGCCTCGAAAGCCTGTACTTACACTGACATTAGCCGTTAGATGTGATTAAAGCATCCGAGAGAACTTTTTGATCTGGAGGACAGTCCATTGGTGGGAAATGCATAGTATTACAAATGCAATTCATGTCATTTCAAGCCAGGGATGTTTGTTTTTATTCATACTTATCATATGTGGGTTCAACAAGTTGAAAAAAAAAAACATTCATTGACTTTCTTAAAACAGATTTCATTTGGTGTGTATCCATGTTAAAAATAATGCACTTCATCGTGACGTGACATACCTCGATGTTCTAGCTATACTATGGTGTATTATGGTGTAATCCAAATCCCACCACCTGCTGTGCTACACATTCAGGATTCAAGATTTTATTTGTCACATACACAATTATATACAGTATATTACTTGCAGTGAAATGAGAACAAACAACGTCCATGGTTCAGTGCAAAAAGTTCAGTGCAAAGCTGTGATATAACCTTTCTGCTACTACACAAAGTCACTTTGCAGTTAAACGTGCCAACATAAAATGAAATCATAAGTCAGACTCAAATAATATAATTTACATGCGATGCGAGAACAGAACATCACAACTCATCACAGACGCGTTTGCCGAAGACTTGCTGACTTTTTGCTGAGGGCGCAAACGTGATGCGTTCATTTCCCCTTTGTCTCTTTTAATGCACTTCAATAATAAACTAGCTTGCCATATGTTATTATATTACATTAGCTACCACTTTTTAGAGTAAGTTAGATATCCGGGCAACTGAAACATAGGACTAGGCAGCACATTGGAGCTTTTATTTGCTCAGTATGCTAATGAATTATTATGTCTACTCCTGAATCTGTTACAGCAGTTAAAAAATATTAGTTAAAAGTATTTATGAAAATGAAACATAACTACGGTTGACAAAGTTCACTCATTTATTAAGTAGCAGGTTCACAACCCACTACTTTATACACAGTGTTTTTTCCATGTGAACAGTATTTAAGAATCTGTTTAAGGAAATTGCTAGAATATTTTTAAACATGTTGAAGTTTTGTTTTATTTATTAATAACTTATTAATTACTTATTAATTAATAACGCCTTTTAAATGTTTCACTGATACCAATTTCAAGAAACTAACTTTATTTTGGTAGGCTTTTGGTAGCAGACTAAGACTTTTTACTCCCTCCAGGATTTTGCGATCGCAGAAATGAACGCAAAATCAAACAAACGCCACAATATTCTGAGGAGCTTTCAATTTTTCAAAATTACCACAGATTTTCCACAGATTTGGGCCAAGATGCCAAGACATGGGCCAAGACATGAGTACAGCCAAAATGGTCTCATTTACCAGAAAAGCGTCACTGCAAAAGACCGTGCACAACAATTCAGTGCAACTGCAATTTCGCCAATTCAAGTAGTAAAAGCACAAAAAAAAAATCCGCAAATTACATCCCACATTTTGAAAAAAGGCGCAGCAAAGTCAAGCATTTTTGGCTGCAACAATCGCAACAAAAATTCCAAATTCCAGCGATTCCAATTGTTCCTTTTATTGTACAAAAGTTTTAAGTGTCTTTTCTAAACACCTACCTCTGCTGTTATTGTGGACACAGCCTGCAGTGTTCAGTGGAACTCTTCACTAGCAAATATAAGTGCTGTTTTTGTTCAGCAGACGTGCGAGCAGTGCGCTGTAGATCCTGCAGTGTGTTGTTTCCAGGAAGTCATTTGTTGTACGTTATGTGCACATTTTGTGCATCTGGAGGATTAAAAGCTGTATCCGCTAGAGGCTAGGTCAGCCAAAAAAATCGATCCTGGGATGCATATGTGTTCCTTTGGAACAGCATGGACACGTCATACTCTCTGAGCTTCTTTTCAAAATGTTATTTTTAAATTTTTCCTTCAAACATTTCAGCTGGATCCTAAATCACTTATGACCTACTTTCCTTCAGACTAAGCTAGATTATCCAGGAGATTAGGATGTAGGATGTAGACTTTTTTTAGGAGCTTTGTTAAATTCAGACCATTTTGTAAGGAAATCACATCAAAAGTAATTACGAGTATGTCATTCGAGACAGTATTGCTATTTGAGGCAGCTAAAGTATGTTTAATCTGTTGCTGGCGTCACATGTTGTTTTGTACTGTTTACACTGTTTGTGGTGGTGTTGCAGATGTGTAGTGTTAATTTCTGAGATTCCACATGTCATGCATACATGTACGCTAAAGGAATAAAACCTGTCAGGGCATGCAGCTATAGGAAAGTAATCAGCACCTGGGTGGTGTGATGGGTTGTTTTTCTACAAGAGTGTGTTATTCCTCTTATACCACAGCAATTTCTCGACACTACAAATTCATTCATTAAGGAATGACATAGTTTTTATCTGTGTTTGGTTACTTTTAATAGAACTGTATTTTGATTTATTTCCGATATTTATTGAAATCGACTTATCGGACATTTTCAGTCAGTATAAACAAATGAATTATCTTATCGCTGCAAGTCTGGTAAAAGATCAGTCAGGACACTGTTGGGTTTCTGTGTGTAGAGTATCATGACTGTGTTTAGCTGCTGAAACGGGAGGAGTGTGAGCCCCCTGCTGGGCAAACAATTCGCACCTCTCCACAATAACAGTGGTACAGAGATAAAACAGACAGCACAGCTAAAGCTTTTTTGATAGTAAAACACGGTACACATCTGCCACAATAAAATGATCACATTTAAACCTAGTAGGCTAGGTACAAAAATATTGTGGAGTTTGCTTGATTTTATGTTAATTTCTGTGATCGTGAAATCCTGGAGGAAGTGATAAACAACCGTTCCTTCGCCAGCCTGTCTCTTCTCTCTCTATGGGAATGTGAAAGGAAAGGAACAGCTTTGCCCTGCAGCTAAATGAAATACAAAGCCGTGCTGTTGTAGAAAATTAACACCGCCTGACCAATCAGATGAAATAAATAGATCGAATGAAATATAACACTTGGTCTGAAGTATGCAAGTAGCTCTTTTTTGAGTGCTTAATGTATATAAGGTAGATGGTTTTATAAGCATATGGTGAAAATGGTGCTCATTCTCATTCATCCTCTCTCTCTTTTGCTCTCTGTCCATTCACAGGCAAGAGGTGCAGGAGAACTGTGTTCGCTGGCGAAAGAAGTTCTCCTTCGTGTGCAAGATGAGCGCTAATCCTACGACAGGAGTGCTGGACCCCTGCATCTGCCGAGTGTCCGTGCGAAAGGTACGTTAACCTCTTTATCCTGTCATATGTTTGGTAATTTAAATGTAATGTGTCTAAGTGTCATATTAGATTTGAATGAATACACACTATAGACTAGTACCGCATCCTCCTCGCTGGTATAAACGATGTATTATGTGGCAGTTACTGTGTCATTTGTCAGAGTCTGGTGTTTCTTTTGCTTTACGCATGAACTCAATGTCCTCACTACACATCACCATGGCAACAGCTGACCGATTACATAATGCATTCTATCTCTCACTTCTCCGTCTGTCTCTCTTCTTTTTTCCACTGGACAGGAACTGAAGGGCGGAAAGTCTTTCTCAAAGGTATGAGTTTGACATTCTCTCTTTCTAAGATTGCACAGTAATTTGATGATCAATTTTTTTCACAGTTATTCAGTAAAATAGTGTAACTGCGCTTTACACATTTTTAATCCACAGAAAACATTTACTTTTACATTGTATATAAGGCTGTATTCATTGAAATAGTTGTGTGAATTGGAATAGTTAGCTGCATATTTTAAATCCGAAAAATTATTAAATAAGCAATACAATAATTCAATAAATACAGACATGAACACAATAAATATTAATAAACATACAAATAGAAATGTAAGCAAACAAACATCACAGCAAACAAGCAGCTGCCCTCATATTGTGCTGTTGCAGGTCTAAACAATTTTGTCTTATGAGCTTGAGTCGTGTTTTCGTTTGCAGTGTCTGTGTGTTTAGAAAGTAGAGACCGGAAATACCGAGTGATAAATACAGTGCATTGTATGATTAGTTGGATTGTTAAATATATGAATAGAGGGACTGTGATTTGATTTATTGAACCATTAAAAAAAAAATGCATTCGACGATTTACTAACTTTAGCTAAGCTCATCAACTTTGCAGTCAGTTTTGCTTAATTAAACGAGGAAGCCAAACATTGCGGTCACAATTAAATTTTTTTTTTTTTTTTTTTTTTTTTGCAGCACTGACTCATTTATTCACATAAATTTAACTGGAGTAATGTGTACATACACACACTCACACACACACAGACACACACACGTAAACAACACAGTTCCCAAATGAGAATGTGTTTTTTATGTCTTGAATTATTGTACTGTTCATGCCATTGTGTACATTCCAAAGATAAAAAACTATGCAGATTATTGGTTCATAGGCAGAAATAGAAAGTTCTGGTAAGTGTCGTTTGAGGGATTATAGGCTGTGTGGGTGTGTGTCAGGTCTTAACTTGTGTTAGGAATGAAGGTCCTCCCCGGAATTTCTAGTGCGGGTGTTCTCATGTGCGCGTACTTGTGTTTATTTTTGTACCTATATAATTTCCCCAAAATATTTTTGAAGCAATACAGCCATTTGCATAGCCATGAATGTCTTTTTCAGTGATGCTTCTGTGCAGAGAACGTTCAGACGAGATACACAGAATACTACAGGGTGTCCCAAAAGTCTCCATATATAGGGGGTTAATTAACACTTTTTAGCAAAATGCAACTTTTTCTACAAAACATCCTCTACATGATTGCCATTTCATTGTAAACGCACACGGAGTCGTCTCTCCCACTCATGATGAACCTTTAAATGATTTTTGTACTGTATCTTTTCCTGGTATACCAATACATTCTTCTTTTGTCAAAGGCATTCTTGAGGCAGAGGATTCTTCTTCAGGCTGTCTGGAAAAAATATATAATATAAACTATCCATCCATCCATTTTCTGTACCGCTTATCCCACACAGGGGGAGCCTGGAGCCTATCACAGGGGACTCGGGGCACGAGGCGGGGGACATCCTGAACAGGGTGCCAACCCATCACAGGGCACAATCACACATATATACATACATATACACACACACACACACACACACACACACACACACACATATATATATATATATATATATATATATATATATATATATATATATATATATATATATATATATATATATATATATATAAAAATAAAATACACGCACACTACGGACAATCTGGAAACCGGAGTGCCCAGAGGAAACCCCCGAAGCATAGGGAGAACATACAAACTCGGCGCACACAGAGCTGAGGTGGGATTCAAACCCCCCAACCCCAGAGGTGCGAGGCAAACATGCTAACCACTAAGCTTTTAAATAAAACTGCTAATTTTACCTATGTATGGAGACTTTTGGGATGCCCTGTATATTTGTAACTAAAAATACTCAGATCAGGAGCTCAAACTGTTATCCAGGTATAGCATGTTTCTGTAATTTGGTTCTGATTTAAGAATTTCAAACCTACCATTCTGTAAGCCTTCTTGGCTACATGGTTAGCTTAGCACACAGTTTCTGCACCAGAAAGGTTCCAGGTACCATGTCATCCTCTTTCCTCTTCTACACTGTGGTAACAAGTTTGACCCAAGCACCAATCTATATAGTCAGAATCAGTCTTCACTTCACTTCCACTTTATTTGTCCCCAAAGGGCAATTGGTTTTATGGTAAGACATACATATGTACATACATACAAGACAATAAAATACAGACAAGACAATGAAATACTAATAATAATTAAAAAAAAAAGGTTTAAAATGACATTTTTTTAGTTTTTACTTAGACATAGCTTGTATAGTTAGATAATCTGCAAAAGCAGTAACATCACAGACCATGGCCTACTTTGCAGTTACTGCACCCTTGTTCCCTGTAAAAAAAATTTTTTTTTGCTGTAAACAGTATCACATGTTTGACCTGTCATGTGATTCAGGTCATCTCAGTGAAGAAATGACTGTGAATTGTTCACTACCTGGTCGGCTACCTTAATGAGTCAGCGTCTTCTTGTATCCATTGTATCCTACTGGAGGAGGTGTGCTACTTATAGCACTTTTCCACTTGACATTGTGGTATGACCAATAGAGTTATTAATCCAAATACAGAACTGTGTCCCCCTTTATCCAGGTGGTGTTTTGCTGGTTCTTTCCCACTCGACACAAACACAATCAAATCTGGTTTAATGTGACGTGTAATAAAGCTGGGATTTTACTGTGCAGTAAAAAACAAACAAAAAAACATTCCAGCTAGTTAGGTTACATTCAAGGCTGAGGAAGCTACTATAGCTGTTCTAGCTAAGCTTCAGCAAAACTACTATTTTAATAAGGTAGCTAATAAGGTGTCCCAAAAGTCTCCATACATAGGGGACTATATTTTCCAGCATTGCGTTGGTTGTGCCTTCGTCAGTGGATGTTCGGGGACGTCCTCTTCTCGGTTGGTCCGCAACACTTCAGTCTTTTTGAATTTGTTAAGTTTGGCAGCAGTGTCATGTGTGATGTGATTGCCGTGTTTCCTGTTAAAGTCCATCACAACCGTGCAACAGCTTCCCGATCCAACCATGAGAATATATGGAGACTTAAGCTTCAAAGGGTCAATATCGAAATGTCATTAATTTTCCTGACAGTGATGCACTAGTTTGAAATATAGAACTTTGGTTGCGATAGTTTGCATATTGAGATTTGTTTGATATAAAAAAAAAAAATTTGAATTTATGTGGAAGGGGAACAGGTGGTGTAGCATTTTGTTCACACTACAACACTACGCTGTGAAAATAGTAGCTGGTTATTGAAGTAAAGCAACATATTTTGTAAATCCCTCCGCTGCTATACTACTAAAATGTAGTTATTCTAGTAGCATATGTCATAAACTGCACGCTATTTTTGCAAAATATGTACTTTTTGGCCTACCAGTTTTACTATGTACCATGATGGTGTGCCATTTGGGATGCAGCTCATGTGTTTTTTTTGTTTGTTTGTTTTCAAAATTGTAGTTGTCTGACTCAAGTTTCTTTGCATTGATTCCATTTGATCAATCAGTGCTCTTCACTGTTTCTAGCTCCACCTACATGTCCCTGTTTGGTACTTTAGGTACCCTGGTAAGAAGGGTAATCACATTTAACAAGGGTACCTATTTACTGTACAGCTCACTACAAATACTACTACTTTAAAGTGTAGGCTGTTATGAGAGCCAGGATTGAGTTACGTTCTTTCATAACTAGCTTCAGAGACGGAAATAGTCTTGGACATTACAGTATGTTAAGCTGTTGCTGTCAACAACTCAGCAGGTGAAGGAGAGATCATAGCGGCTACAGGAAGATGTGTGTGGATTTTTTATTTTTTTTTAAGTGACTATGTACTTTGGCTTTTTCCTCATTTGCTGATGCAGTAGGAGAGCAATACAGCAGAATGTTCTGCTGACTGGGCAGAACGAGGGAAACGGGGGGGGGGGGGGGTTCAAACCTTTTGGACCCTGGCTGGCTGACCGAGACATTGAAAGAAGGAAACAAGGCCCAACGAGCGTGTGTCCCAGTTCCTGCTGCTTTTCAAAATGCTGATAATGCTTGAAACACTTCTCTGTGGTTTATCTCCATGTTTCTGCTTAACTGACTGAAGGGCCTTAGTGTCACATGGAAAGTGCAATGCTTTAAGAGTGTAGGAAACGTCTGAAGCCCAAACATACATCCTCATAAATCCTGTCTCGGAGTCAGGAAGCTGCTGAAAACGGAAGTTAAGAGGAAGGAGCTTGCATCAGAGAGAACGTACATGCAGATCTGAACTGAAGATTTTATCTTTAAGAGTATTGTAAAGGGGCTATAGGGTGAAAAGTGTCCTGTGTTTTGGTGTTCCACAGCCATCCTTATGGTTCTATGTGGTACCATCCATAGTAATTTCATGGTGATCTTTAGGTGACAAAAACTCCAAACAGAAGTAGGGCATCAGGATGGATCTGGCAGGTCCGGAGGGCAGGATGACGAGAGGAAGGACAGGAATTCTCCTGAATTTTCAGACTGTTCATAATCAAAATATTTCAGCTGGTCCAAAACACAAGTGCTGCATACTTGGATAGTGTTCTGTGGCAGGAAAGCATCCAGTCATATCCAGTGACTAGACTAACACACATCAATTTGAAAACCTGTATTTTCTTATGGGTAGCGATAGCAGTGCTGCCTCACAGCTCCAGGTTTCCTGGTTCCATCCTGTCTGTCTGAAGTTTTGAAGGCTTCGTGTCTGCATGGTTCCAGGTTCCCCAGTTTCCTTCCACTTCCCAAAAACATCCTGATAAGTGGATTAGCTGTGTGAATGTGTGTGTGGCCTCTCATCCAGGGTGTATTCCCACCTTACGCCCAGTGTTCCCAGAATAAGCTCCAGACCCACTATGACCTTATCAAGATAAAGTGGTTACTGAAGGATAACGAATGAACAAATCTGTTTTGCCTTTTCATCCACATTAAAATAGTGTATTTCATCACCAAAATCTAATGGTTGCCTAGGATGAACTTTTATCAGGACGATTTCTAAAGGCAGTGTATATGTATCTTTTATTGTTCACATATCCCATAATCCTGTTCATTAGCTCTGATGCAGCAGTCATTCCAGGGAAGATTGTCAGAAAACACAAACACGGTAGAGGAGATAGAGTAGTTTTTCTATAAATCTTCAACAGTTATGCAATTACTTTGTCCCAAAGAACAGTTTGGCTAGATGGAATCAACATTAATATACACTATATGTGTTTGTGGACACCAGACCATCACACCCATATGGCGGCTTTTCCCAAACTGTTGCCACAAAGTTTGAAGCACACAATTGTGTAGAATGTCTTTGTATGCTGTAGCATTACAATTTCCCTTCACTAGAACTAAGGGTCCCAAACCTGTTCCAGCATGACAGTGCCCCTGTGCACAAAGCAAGGTCTGTGAAGACATGGTTTGCCAAGATTGGTTTGCAAGAATTTGAGTGTCCTGCACAGAACCCTGACATCAACCCCACTGAACACCTTTGGGATGAACTGGAACACCGACTGCACCCCAGGTGCCTGAGGTGTCCGACATCACTAATTCTCTTGTGGCTGAAAGGGCAAATCCCCACAGCCACGCTCCAAACTAAAGTGGACTTAGCCTTCCCAGAAGAGGGGAAGTTATTATAACAGCAAAAAGGGACTAAATCTGGAATGGGATGTTCAAAAATCACAAATGGGTGTGATGGTCAGGAGTCCGTAAACTTTTGGCCATAAGTTCAGTAATGTTCAGTATCATCATAGTGACCTACTACTAAAGATATTATTGTACTATAGTGCTACCTTCTAAAACAGGGACTCGTGACACTGCAAGGCATCTAGACCTTCACTTTCAAACACACCTAGTACCTACATTATGCAATCAAGAAGCAACTTTCTAACAAGCTAATGCTTGCAAACGCAACACTAACTCAGAATGACAAGTGGAAAAAAATATATATGTTGACCCATTCCTGCTCCAAAACGAAACACCTTCATTTGTTCTCCAAAGACAACATTTTCCATAAACAGTGGTGAAGTTATATTTGTGTTGCACAGCACATTTCTATCAGTACAGCATTAAGAACATAAGACAGGTCAATATAATCATAAGTAACTGGTTTTGCTGATTTAAACTGATTTGTGCTTTAATGACATTAAATAATGAGCCAGCATATTTCTGTTCTGGTTTGAAACACCAACCTGATAGAAAATACTGATCTCAAAAAGACATCTGCTTGTGTTGAATGTTGCTTGTAGCTGTTAATTAGCTAGCATAGCAATGATGGCTAATGTTACCTCACTGAATCCAAAATTTGGCCAACTTGGCTACTGTAGCAAGGGCTCTAAAAAATTTTGCCATATTCTGTCAGATTCAGCCTTGGAATGTCGCAACATAATTTTTTAAACCCCATTTTCTCCTAATGTGGTCATTCACCAGTTCCCAGCCACCAGTTGACTGTCCCATATCATATGACAACTACCAACCAGGGAGGGTGATGAGCTAATGACTCAACTACAAAAGCTCAGAGATGTCAATGATAGGCTAGTGTTACTCTGATTGACAAGGGGAAGAGTAATACTCCTCCCACTCAGAGCAAGGCCAGTATAGATCTTTTTATCTACAGGCTATGGGTGGCTGTGGCACCATCAGGATTTGAACTGGCAATGTCCCAACAGTATTACAAACACCACTAAGTCATAGTCGATTATTTTCCTGTAACAGAATGCCCCATCATGTGTTATTCCTTATCTAAAGAACATTGGTCCCCTTCCTATGAATATTCATGACTAGTGGGTGTTCTCAGTGAAATGTGGGAGTTGCGAAGCCTGAAAAAGGCACTCTACCAGAATTTCTTAAAAATGTAAGGTCATTATTGAGCGAAGAATCAATTGACGTGTATTATGGCACCATGAACAGACAGACCGTTAGAGACATGCACTTAGTGGACTAAGCCACCTATCTGACCTTCTGCCTATGTGTCACTATGTGTATAAGTCTCTTCTGCAGTCTCAAAGCTGCTTTCTGTCAAAGCTTCTTATCAGTAATACAAGAGGTACAGGAACTACACCTGGCCTTTTCCCAGCTACAGTCAACAAACCAATTTAGTTCTGGAATCTTAGGCTGTGCGTTAAAAGAGGAGAGTGATAGTTTAATGATAGTTTAGTTTAATGATGGTTGATGGCGTTATTGCTTAATATCCTAAAAGCACAGAATTGTCTAAAAGTACTTTAAAATTCCAAGGGTTAGCAGTTTGAAAAATGTGATCATTTTTAAAGGCCACCAGTTTGATACTTGCGTCAGATATAGTGTTGTACTATTGAGATGTCTTGGCTGGAAACAAGCAGGAGGCAGATGGGAAAGTAGGGACCGTTGGTGAAGTCAGTGTGTATTTGTGTGTGTTTGTAACAGAGATGAAAAAATAATACAGTTGGAGAACATTGTGTACTTGAGAGAGTGTGTTGGCAAAAGCTGTTATCAACAGAGAGAGATAGATGGGGCTCATCATAGATGGATGACCTTGCCAGTTTCAAGTATCGTTAGTTGCATAACCTCACCGGCTTCCTCTTCTCCTTCCTGTACTCACATGTACAGTACATGAAGAAAATTCTTAAGTAGAACAGACCTGGGTTTCTGTAACACAGCAGGAAATTATAGAGCCAGAGTAATAAAAAAATAAGCAAGATCTCATACAGCAAAATGACACTGCACACCAAAATGTGTTTTTTCTTTATTTAATGAAAGGTATATCTAAAAAAAATTACACTTTATCATGAGTAAAACATACAGTAACTTCATAAAAGGTGAGCTGTAGATCCAAAGACAAGTTTTAGCAACAGTTTTGTAGTCTTTGATTTTTTTTCTTTTCTCATTTCATCATTAAGCTCCTCATCATCTGATATCAACACAATAAGCCTGTCAGACTTCATATTTAACTTGCAAGTTGTCATGGAATTTGCCAGACAGATTTTGACAGTTACTCAGCTTGTATGCAACAGCCTTAATATCAAATAATCAAGTTTATACTCCTACTTCCTAAAGTAGGAAACCTACTTTAACTCTTTTAATTTGGGGTGCCCATGTTCAGCACTGAATTTATTAGACACTCATGGCTTTAAGAATTTGCAGTTTTTCCATAAGTATTTCTTTTTCTTTTTTTTTTCTTTTTAACTAGCATACTAGGTTTAAATGTTATCATTTTATTGTGGCAGTTGTATACAGTGTTTTACTATCAAAAAAGCTTTAGTTGTGCTGTCTGTTTTATCTCCGTACCACTGTTATTGTGGAGTGGTGTGAAACAGAGGCTGGTGAGGAAACAGCTGCTGTAACATAAGTGAGAACAGGAACTAACTTGTTTTCTGGCCATACCATATCATTAAACATAACTGTAACTAGACAAAATGTCTGACATGTTTTCTTGAATTAATGAAAAATTGCAATTGTTGGTAAATTGCTGTGGTCATAAGATGAATAAAACACTTCAGGATGTGCTGTTTATAGGAAAATAATCAACTGGAGTGGTTATAGTAACTCTTCAGGTCAGGCCACATCACACTACCTCATCAATGATTATTTTCCAATAACCGCACTTCCCATCCTGTTTTATTCCTTACGTACAGTCCCCTCTGATTTGTATTTACTATAGACTGAAGACATTTGGGTTTGAGATCAGAAGGCGAATGTGAGAAGAGAGTTTAGAATTTCAGCTTTTATTTCTTGGTATTTATATGTAGATGTGTTAAACGGCATAGAACATAGGACATTTTCTATTTGTCGTCCAAGGAAAACAATTTACAGAGAAATGCATCCAAATGAACTGGGAGGAATTTTATCATGCAGCATGAAAATGATCCAAAACACACTGACAACTCAACAAAGGACTTTATCAGGGGAAAAAGTGGAAAGTTTTAGACGGGCCAAGTCAATCACCAGACCGTAACCCAATTGAACAGCATTTCACCTCCTGAAGAGGAGACTGAAGGGAGAAACCCCCTGAAACATACAGCAACTGAAAGAGGCTGTGGTAAAAGCCTGGAAAAGCATCACAAAAGAAGAAACCAACAATTTGGTGATGTCATTGAGTCTCAGGCTCGATGCAGTTATTGCAAGCAAGGGATATGCAACCAAATATTAAGTGTTATTTACTTTAATCTACTTCAGGACTTATCTGTTCCCATACTTTTGTTTGCCTAACAGTTGGGTGGCCTCATACAATGTTCTATGTTTTATGTTGTTTAACACATCTAGATGTAAATACCAGGAAATAAAAGCTGAAATCCTAAACTCTCATCTCATACCCATCTTTTAATCTCAAACCCAAAGGTCTTGGTTTTTTGCACAAAAAAATGAAATGGCATTCCCGTTCCAATAGTTTCAGAGGGGGCTGTAGTTAAACAAGAAGCTTCATTGACGACCCAGACTAGTTTCAGGCCAGTAAAGGATAAAGCAGTTATAACTTGCAGCAGCGTTGTTGCCACCATACTACTAGAAAATGTACTTAGTTAACTTGGCTATCTTTGCTAGCAACTCTACTGCTCATATATACTGTAGCTATGTCACTTTGAACACTGACCGTGGTACACATTAGAAGCCAAAATATTTACAGTGTCGGCTAATTTTTGTTCAACCACTACCATGGGCAAACTTACTCACTAAAAGAAACAACACGTCTTCTATTATTGCCTGCCAGTTACAGAAGTTTCCTATGGGGCTCGTTCGTTGAAGACTCCAAACCAAACCATAGATCCCACAAACTTTTGGTTTTGAACCAAACCATAGATCCTGTAAAGCTTTGGTGTGGAATTGAGAGGAGAGAATATGAAAAGAAAGACCCTCTCTTTGCCTCTCTGTGGTTTATTTAACTCATTAAACCAAGATGACCGATTTGAAACACACTTTCCATAGTCCACAGTAGGACTGCAGAGGTGCAGTGCAGCTGTATGAAGATGAGATGTTTTGAAATGAAGATTAAACCATCGAAAGCCATCAGTGGTTTCTTGAGAGCATAGTGCCTTCATGGGAAAACTCGTGAGAAGTTGTGTATTGTTTATCTTGGCTGATATATATTCTCCTAGGAAAACTTCAACTTAAATAATTCTGGATAGCTTACATGGTGCATCCATTTACTCCACTTATCTAATTCATCTCTCTTTCTCTCTCGCACGCAGCTGGGCTTTGCTGACCTCAACATGGCGGAGTTTGCGGGTTCAGGCTCCACCGTGCGCTGCTGTATCCTGGAGGGCTACGACACCAAGAACACTCGGCAGGACAACTCCATTCTGAAGGTGCGTGAGAAAACCCGATGATGAAAGCCAAACTCGTTCAGCTGTGATGCCAGTGGCCTGCGTTTAAGTAAAGGGCATTTTTACGTCCATGTCTATTTGAACTCCGAGCTATATGCAGAAATCTCCATGACTACCATTTTTCTCCACAATCCCAGCACTCATTTGCATCCACACAGTGACTCTGTGGGAAATGTGTGACTCGATCAGCCCACTCGCAGCTAAATTTGAATTCGTATGCCTTTATTTAGCCCGACTCACTGTCTGGTGTATTGTCTGAAATGAGCATTTTGCACTTACAGAAACGGAACTGGTGTTTTTAAGCCAATTATGTTTCTGTGTTTTCTAAATTGAGTTGTGGAACTGATGCCAGGATTGGATACATTACATGTGCAGTAGTTTTACAGTAAATATGCTGCTGTTGTGGTAGGTTACGATTTATAGTAATCATATTTATTTTATTTGTTGTTTTCTTTAAGGTTACTATTGGGATGACTCTACTCTCCGGCGATCCTTGCTTTAAAACGTGAGTCATCTTTTTCCTGGACTGGGGTTAGGAAGGTTTTTAATAGACCTTTCCAGAAAACATGTCTATTTATATATAAAGCTTTGGAATAAACATCTAACCAGGTCATTGTTCAGCCAACTGTATGATTGTACATCCTAATATGATTACCTTTTTCCTTAAATTCCCATCATGTTCACTTCTATACTGCCACCTGCTGACCAGCTGTCTTGGATCATGTTATAATTATAAAGTCATCTCAACATAATAGAGCACCCAAATTATTTTAAATGACAATGTTGGTTGTTACTCAACCGCCATTACAAATTATTAATTATTACTAAAATCGTTTGGGATTGTTTTGCTTGTAACTTTCAGGAAACAGTCATCACGATACTCATTACTTGAATGTTACTCTTCAAATCCCAAACAAACACAAAGATGACAAGCGGTCATCTTTTAGCACATTATACACAATCAATAAATCACAGTAAATCTAAATTAAGACATGTTGCAATAGCGAAGCAAAATAGATAACATTGTATGGTTAAAATGATGAATTTTGGTGTATGCAATTTGAAAATCATTATCCTTGAGATAAATCTCAAATATCATAACACAAATGTGTGTTAATCAGAATCATATTTATTCTTCTACACTTGCACATGTATTAGGGATTTGTCTCATTTTTGGTCAAAAACACACTGCATTCAACACAATCATCAAATTTAAAAGTATAGTTGAATAATTCATAAGCTATGTTTTTAAAAAAAAATTTATACAAAAGTGCTGTTGAATTCTCGATTCTGATTTGATAAGAATTTGTTGGTTAAATTAATATTAATGTGCCTGAAATATGTTATCATTTCTATAGTAACAAATTATTCACTGGGACTTGTATGGTGGACACGTCACATAACCTCTAATAATAAACAGATTAAAATGTGTTATTTAACATAGAAAAACTTTAGAGGACTTTGTTTTGCAGTTTCTTAGTGATATTACAAGCTGCAGTTTTTGTCTTATTGCTGTAACAAGTGATAAACAGGAACTAACTTGTTTTACAAACGTTCAGCAACTTTAAATGTAACTATAAATGGTTAAATACATTTTTTTTTTTTTTTTTTTTTTTTTTTTTTTAAATTAATCATTGGCAAATTGCTCCGTTATAAGAGGAATAAAATACCCTGGGGTGTGCTGTTATTGGAAAAGGATCTTAAATGGTGTATAATTATATTTAATGTGTAAGTACACAACACACAAATGTGTTTATTTCTGTCCAGGCCCCCAAGTACGGCTAAAAATACAGGCCTTGCTGGTCAGGACCCGTCTCTACAGCTGGACTGTAAGGGGGAGGGCACTGGCAACAACCTGACTCCACCCACTGGCATCAGCCCAAGAATCAGCACCAGCCGCACACTCAAACCCAGAACCTCTATCCCGGTTTCAGGTAAGCCCTGGTCTCCTATTCTCTCTCTCTCTCTCTCACACACTCACACGCACACACACACACAGAGTCACACATTCTGAATAGAATCCACACACTCACTGTGTGTGTGTGTGTGTGTGTGTGTAGGTCTGCCAGAAGTGTTAGATGAGAACCTCTCAAGCCCGGAAGAGGTGTTTCACACAGGCCACTCAAGGAATTCCAGCTATGCCAGCCAACAGAGCAAAGTTTCAGGTGAGACTCTCACATAGCTTTGTACACTGTTTGTATATACAGTTATGTGAAAAAATAAGACCCCATGGAAACTGTTTTTGTTTGTTTGTTTTTGTTTGTTTGTTGGTTTTTGTGGGTTTTTTTATTATTTTTTTAAATTTTATTTATTTTATTTTATTTTATTAAATTTTTTTTTACATATTTGGACAAGCATACATTTGATGCCTATTAATACAGGTGTTACACTCTATCAAATGACACACAAAATTTGTAGTAATTTTCACAATTTAAATGAACAAAAAACATCAGTTGCATGGAAAAAGTATGTACACCCCTACATTTATCGCACCTTCACATCCATAAAATCAGGATTGGGTGCCATTGATTAGAACCTGCTTATAGAGTGCAGGTGGAACCTGTCTTATTTATACCCCTCTCATATCTAGTGTCTTGTGTTCCCTTTGTTATTGAGGTGTATGGTGTCATCATGCCAAGATCTAAAGAGTTCTATAAGGCCTTCAGAAAAAGTTTGTGGATGCAGATGAGTCCAGCAAGGGTTTTAAAAAGATCTCCAAATTATTTGAAAAACATCATTCCACTGTAAGGAAAATCATCTACAAATGGCGCAGATTTCAGACAACTGCCAATTTGTCCAGAACTGGCTGTCCCAGCAAATTCAGCCCAAGAGCAGACCGTCTGATGCAAAAAGAAGTCTCCAAGAACCCCAAAATTTCATCAGAGGATCTGCTAGTAAGTCTTGCAACTGTTTGTGTCAAAGTGCATGCTTCTACAATCAGAAAGAGATAGTAAAAATTTGACCTGCGTCGGAGGGGTGCCAGGAAAAAGCCTTTGCAAGATTACAGTTTGCCAATGAGCATACAGGCAAATACCAGGCCTTTTGGAATAATGGACCGGTGAATCGAAGATAGAGCTGTTTGGCCACAGTAACAGCAGACATGTTTGGCGCAGACCACAAACAGCTTTTCAGAAGAAGCATCTCATACCAACTGTTAAGCACGGTGGTGGAAATGTTATGGTTTGGGGTTGCTTCGCTGCCTCAGGGACTGGACAGCTTGCATTCATTGATTCAACTATGAATTCTGCATCATATCTGCATCAAAGAGTGCTTGAAGATAATGTGAGGCCATCTGTCCAAAAGTTGTAGTTGAACCGAAAGCAGACCTTTCAACAGGATAATGATCCTAAGCACATTAGCGAAGTCACCAAGGAATGGCTCAAAAGAAGAAATGGAGGGTTATGGAATGGCCTAGTCAAAGTCCGGATTTGAATCCCATTGAAATGTTGTGTGGGGATGTGAAACGCGCAGTGCATGCAAGAAAACCTTCAAACATCTTGCAACTGAAAGAATATTGCATGGAAGAGTGGTCAAAAATTCCAGCAAGCCTGTGTCTGAGACTGGTGGACAATTATGCAAAACACCTACAAGAAGTTATTCCTGCTGAAGGGAGCAATACTAGCTTCTGAGGCCAAGGGTGTACATACTTTTTCCCACAGAAGAATATCTATCTATTGATATTTCTGTTGAATAAATGGTTGAAAAAGCAAATTTTCCTTGTGGTTTTGTTCAAGTATGTCAGTTTCATTAATAGGCACTGTTTCAAAGATGATCAAATGTTTGCTTGTCCAAACGTCAAAAAAGCCAACAATTTCCATGGGATGTACTTATTTTTTCACATGACTGTATATTGTCTTTGAATATGCGAATTGAAGGTACTAAGTCTAATGTAGTGATGTCTGTCCATCCTGCAGGCTACAGCACAGAGCACTCGGGCTCGTCCAGCCTGACAGACCTGAGCCAGCACCGGAGGAACACGTCCACCAGCAGCAGCAATGCCTCAGCGGGGACCACCACGGCTACTGAAAGCCCAGCAGAACCGGACAAAGATCCGGTGAAACCCGAGAAGCCTCCTCGCCCACCGAGGCCTACCTTACTCACTAACCGACCGTCTAGGTAAGGAAAACCTGTGACTCGATTGCAGAAAATCTTCTGCATGCTTTAGTGATCCTCACGGAGTTAAAGGGTTTTACTTTTGTGTAATCTTCATTTCTTTTTCTTTCTTTTTTTTTTTTTTTTTTTGGGTCGCTTATTTTTGTGGAGCCTTGGAAAGGTGCTTTCTTCTGCAATTTCTTCTTCCCTTTCTTGATCATCTTCTTCTTTTTGTTTTTATCTTATTTTTATCTTGTCCTTCTTATTATTAAAAGCTATTTTGTTGTTGTTCTTCTTCTTTTTCCACTTGTTTGTTATTGTCGTTTTATCCATTGTTTTTTTACTTCGGTTATTTAAAAGCTCCATCCATCATTACCAGTCCATCTTTTGGTGTTCGATATTCCTAGTTCAGGATGGTGATAGTTATTAATGAATAACTAATAATAAGAATTAATTTTATTATAAAAATAATAATGTTTAATTTATATAGTACAGTTTCTGCTCATGTTCTAGGAGAAAGAAGGACTCTCTGGAGAACCACCCCACCTGGGTGGATGACACGCGCATCGACGCTGATGACATAGTGGAGAAGATCGTCCAGAGTCAGGACTTTGCTGATGTCAGCAACAATGAGGGTGTGTATGAAAGGTCACACGTTTAAGTATCGGTTTTCCAAAGTAAACCCTTTGTGTCCTGTTTAATAATGCTTGACTTGATTGACAGATGATCCTATTTCCCTGTGTGGCATCGTAACCGACAACTTATTGCATTCATAGCAGTGCTGGGTAATATCACAAAACCGCTGCATTGAAAGACACTGTTGCTTTTTCTCCTCTCGTACAGATAGCAATTTGCAACTGTTTGTCAGTCGGGATGGTACCACTGCTCTTAGCGGCATCCAGCTGGGCAACAGGTGAGTCAGTCCAGGAGTGGCCTCCTCCAGTTAATACTTATGATTTATTTAAATTTCAATTATCCTGAATAGCAAACATCACAAATAATTAACATAGTTGTTTCATTCTGTGGCAGGGTGTCAGCGGGTGTGTTTGAGCCTGTCGTGATTGAGAGTCATTAGTGGCCTCAGTCACACTCCTCCTGAAATACAACAGAAGGCCACAATAAGTGAGGATGAGCAAGACAGAGGGGAAGTCCAGTATCACACTAACAAGATGTTTTGTTACTTGCAGTCTTTTTATTGTCTTCACTGATCAGTTTATTCACACGCTATGATAACATGGAAAATCTTACATTGTATTATATGCAAACGGTGGTGGGTTGTTTATTATTATTGTTATTATTATTATTATTATTATTTGCCGCGTAATCAAAAATGTGTTACTGACACCCTATTTGCAAGTAAACAAACTACTTGAAATACCTGAAGTAGTCGAACACTGTGAAAAACTGTCTTTGGCCTAGGAAACATCGTATTTATGGCCTAAATGGCAGCCCTTAGGATTTTTAAGTATAAATACGATTTATATATTGCTTAGCCTTTCATTATTTAATGGTTCCGATCTGTGTTTTTTTTTTTTTCTACCCAATTTGTTTTTCTGAACATTTGTTTTGCCCGTGTTACAGACCACAAAAATGTGTTCAGAGACTTAGCATAAATAATCCTGCTTTACTTAACCACTCCGGCTTCCCTTCATTGGGAATGATCTTAGAGGAAAATTCCTCCCCCACCCCCACCCCCCCTTTTTATTTCCTTTCTTTTTTTTTTTTTTTTTTAAACTGCATGTTTAGCAGTGGTTTAAAACATTTTCTGTTGATTGCACGTTTTTACAGTAAGATATATTACACTAATTATCTACAGAAGGTTTCCATGGGGCATAAAACCCTTTCGTTTTTTAGTTTAGTTTTGCATGTCCACAGGTGGAAATGAAGTTCAACACCATTACATCACTGAATATTTTAACATACTTAGTGAATATTTAAACCTAAAATCATGAACTATGAGATAAAAAATTTGTGTTTTTGGTGTACTGGCTTAAACAGTCACCTGATTTTTGAGTTACATATCTGGATATCTGTCAATTATATTCATAATGTATATCTCTGACAAAGTCAGCGTTTCTATACACCAGTTTCTCCAGATTCCTATAGTTTCAAAAGGACATGTTCAGAGAGGAATTTAAATTCGGTTCTAGAGGTGCCAAAATCTACGGTTCAGCCATGATATTTACAATTTTTGACTCCTTACTAACGCAGTACAAGAGACACCTGAAAACTGCACCTTTCTGCTTTTTCAGGTAAACCTAGACATTCAGACCAAACATGAATAAAAGTCACCTAGCCGAAAAGCCAGTTCAGTGAAGGGAAAAGACGTGGAACATAAGAGACATTTGCTGCTAGTAACGGTTACTTTCAGTAAATAGAAAGCAAGTTGGTGGGGTTGTGGTCTCTTTGGTTGCTTAAAATTATTAGTAATAAAATAATAAAATGTATTATTGGAAGCAGTCACATTAGACTTTTACTATTGCACATCTGGGGAAAAAAATGCAGTCTCATCCATCAACTAGGGTTTTTTGTGATAAAATTATTTTCAATTTCTTTCGATTGAAATAGGAACCCAGGTACATGGGAATGTTTAACCATCTTGGGTTTAACTTGATTCATTGTTCTTGCTAAATAGATTAGTTCCAAGTTTACACACTGAATGTGTATAGAAAAAGCACCATAACCGACATAGTAGAAATCTCATTATCAGGTCTTAAAAGAACCATTAGGAATAATAACTTTTGGAAAATATTCATCGCTAAAACAAGTTTTCATTTTAAAGACAGATTTGCTGGTTTTTATGCCCTATGGAAGCCTTTATGGGTGATTTTTGTGCAATATTTTACTTGAAGAAAATCATCTGAATTATTTTGAATCACTGCAGAGTATGGCTAAAATTATGATTTTGCTATTAGTTGGAATTTTCAAACCATATGACACAAAGATGAATAGACACACAGCTGTATGGCTGGCCATACTGAAACATATCATATTCAGGATAACAAGCTTCTAGCCATTCCTACGTAGATTACAGCCTTCTGATATGTTTTTAATCACGTGTGTGTTTGTGTGTGTGTGTGTGTGTGTGTGTGTGTGTGTGGCGCGTGTGAGTGCGCATGTGCGTGTGTTTGGGGTTATTAGAGGTTTCATACTTGTGACTCATATGTTCTCCAGCTGGCCAGGGGAATCCCACTACAAGTTAGATTTCTTAGAATCCATACTCTCCATCCGAACATACACTCATCCCGCTCTTCTTCACTTGTTTATGTTTGCGCTGCAGGATTCAGCCGTGCATACAAGTGTTAATCAAGTGTTAGTATTGTACTGCAGTGCAGTGCATCGAATGTCCTCGTCGTTCTCGTATAGATTTTTGCTCCATTTTTAACACAGAATGTGCCAGTAGTGCTGTAAGAAAATGTGTTTATCGTTGCGGAGCAGAAAACCCATGAGCTTGTGTACAGCATAATGGGATGCATGTGAGTAGATGATTGAGGATGTGGCTTGAAAAACTGGCTTTGTTTTTCAGGCTTAGATCAGAGCAAATGACTCACAATCATGCCACTAAACTTGGCAACAGCCTGCGTGTCTCCCACTGCACCTGGTGTGCATCCAGAGACTGAGGAGCTTTCCGCCCCCCCATGTGTGTGTGTATGTCAGTGTGTGTGTGTGTTAGTGTTTTAAGTCTGTGTACTGTTTTGTTTTCAGTTTGAATGAGCTAACCATGATGTCGGTCATGGAGAAAAGTGGTCTCAGTTGATCTGAGATGACGTACAGAGTAGAAAACTTTGCACAATTTAGATCCCTTATCTTTACAATTAAAAGTGCAATGTGGGCTTTATTCAAGGAGGATTTCATGATTTAATACTTTAATATGTGATTCCTGTAGTGAAATTTGACAAATACAAGATATTTTCTGCATTCATGTAAGGAATTATACATTAAAGAATGATTTTTTTTTTTTTTCTCCATGGAATGCTCTTAACAACTAACAAGCTCTTTTATTATAATCGATAAAGATTAAGTCCCTACAAACAACTCTATACAGCTGTGAAATTTAAAAATCAGTCATTTTCTCAGGCTCTTCATTATACTTCACAATCAGAGAAATAAAGGTGCGAGAAATTGAACTATATTTGTTTTCCTAAAAATTTGTTTTGATTTGATTGATGCATGGATAGAAAGGTTCTGAATGATTATTCAGTTTATCACGGTTAAAAAATTGCTAAAGTATCATGGGGTGAAATTTTGAATAGGAAATGAAAAATGGTTTTTGTTCCCCAGACCAAAAAAAAAATTTGATGCATCATTTCTTTTCAAATATTTGTCAGATTTGAATTCCACCAGCGTCCTGAGAAAGTTCCTGTTCATTGTAGTGGACTTGTCCTTGATTTGGGTGCACAATTCAGCTATTAATTGTTTATAATTAGTTTATAGAGTTTCTATTTATTTTGCTCCACATTTTAACGCCAGAGGACGCTAGTACGAGTTGTCACTCAAAAATATGTCAAAAGAGCAGGCTTGTTTTTTCTTCCCAATAAAAACAGCATATGACCCAATTGACACATGAATCTAGATGATTGACAGTTGCATAAGTGTTTTGACCTCAACATTACCCATGTGTGCAGTCTGACATTGTGCAGTAATGTGCTATTATTGGTAGATGTGACAATTTTTTATGGAGACTTTTGGAACACCCTGTATGTTCATCTACGTGTGTGTATATATATATGTGTGTGTGTGTGTGTGTGTGTGTGTGTATATATGTGTGTGTATATATATATATATATATATATATGTATATATATATATATATATATATATATATATATATAACACACACACACACACACATATATATATATATATATATATAATGTGTGTGTGTGTGTGTGTGTGTGTGTGTGTGTTATATATATATATATATATATATATATATATATATATATATATATATATATATATATATATATATATATATATATATATAAAAAATTGTCACATCTACCTATATATATATATATATATATATATATATATATATATATATATATATGAGTGTGTGTGTGTGTGTGTATGTATATGTGTATATACACACACACACACAGTGGGGGGGATCCCCTGCTGATTTTGTACGTTTGCCCAGAGACAGAATAACAAAAAAAAAAAAAATCCAGAAAAACGCATTTCAAAAAAGTTATAAATTGATTTGCATTTTAATGAGGGAAATAAGTATTTGAACCCTTCCACTTAGTACTTGGTGGCAAAACCCTTGTTGGCAATCACAGAGGTCAGACGTTTCTTGTAGTTGGCCACCAGGTTTGCACACATCTCAGGAGGGATTTTGTCCCACTCCTCTTTGCAGATCCTCTCCAAGTCATTAAGGTCATTTTCAATGCCCTGGCTGAGGGAAGGAGGTTCTCACCCAAGATTTGACGGTACATGGCCCCATCCATCGTCCCTTTGATGCGGTGCAGTTGTCCTGTCCCCTTAGCAGAAAAACACCCTCAAAGTATAATGTTCCCACCTCCATGTTTGACGGTGGGGATGGTGTTATGACTTGGAGTCATAGGCAGCATTCCTCCTCCTCCAAACACGATGAGTTGAGTTGATGCCAAAGAGATCTGACCACACCTGACCACAACACTTTCACCCAGTTCTCCTCTGAATCATTCAGGCAAACTTCAGACGGGCCTGTACATGTGCTTTCTTGAGCAGGGGGACCTTGCGGGCGCTGCAGGATTTCAGTCCTTCACAGCGTAGTGTGTTACCAATTGTTTTCTTGGTGACTATGGTCCCAGCTGCCTTGAGATCATTAACAAGATCCTCTAATGTAGTTCTGGGCTGATTCCTCACCGTTCTCATGATCATTGAAACTCCACGAGGTGAGATCTTGCATGGAGCCCCAGACCGAGGGAGACTGACAGTTTCTTCCATTTGCGAATAATCGCACCAACTGTTGTCACCTTCTCACCAAGCTGCTTGGCGATGGTCTTGTAGGCCATTCCAGCCTTGTGTAGGTCTACAATCTTGTCCCTGACATCCTTGGATAGCTCTTTGGTCTTGGCCATGGTGGAGAGTTTGGAATCTGATTGATTGATTGCTTCTGTGGACAGGTGTCTTTTTACAGGTAACAAACTGACATTAGGAGCACTCCCTTTAAGAGAGTGCTCCTAATCTCAGCTCATTACCTGTGTAAAAGACACCTGGGAGCCAGAAATCTTGCTGATTGATAAGGGATCAAATACTTATTTCACTCATTAAAATGCAAATCAATTTATAACTTTTTTGAAATACGTTTTTCTGGATTTTTTTTGTTGTTATTCTGTCTCTCACTGTTAAAATACACCTACCATTGAAATTATAGACTGATCATTTCTTTGTCAGTGGGCAAACGTACAAAATCAGCAGGGCATCAAATACTTTTTCCCCCACTGTGTGTGTGTGTGTGTGTGTGTGTATATATACATATACACACACACACATTACAATTACATAAGTGCATTTGTCCTAATTTACATCAAGGGAACTTATTTTCAAACAATCTTTAAACTAATCATGATTCTTGTCATGCCACACACTTTGTTTCCTAAATCTTCCTATCTTTGCAACATAGTCTGTCACTTTCTGTGCCAATCTTGCTCACATAGGTTATCAGCCACGTGCTAATGCTCATACTGTGCTGTCTTGCTAAATTTCCAAACCAGCAGGCTGGTTTATTTTTCGATAGCTATTTCCATCACAACTCTCTTTATTCTTATTTCATTAGTGATTAATAAGTATTGTGCCAGCATGAGATGTTTGATGTACACACTACTTAAGAGGCTATACCTGCTTGCTCTTTCTTTCTGCTTTTATAAAGAGTCTCGTGCCATGCTGTTGTTCGGTTGTAATAGACCGTAACCTGTGATTTTTTTATTTTATTTTTAAAAATTTTTTTTGTTTAATCACAAACGTAAACCTGATTTCATTTGCTATGTGACTACATTATTGGGATGTATGAGGGGCAAAAAGATTTCATGCACCATAGTGTTTGTGTAATTTGCTGTTGTGAGTTATAAATAGAAAGAATGCTTGAAATGCAGAAGTAATTCGCTCATCGTGATTCAAGTGTCCACACTCTGATTTACACGGTTTTTGAGACTGAAAATGATTTGTGGGTAAAATGTGGCGTGTGTAGATCTTATATGAATCATTGTGTGTTTCGGGTTTTAATTATAAATGAAACCATAAACTACACTGTGATGTTTTTGGGAAGACACACCACAATGGCACTTAAATACTAACTTTCACGTAATGAGATATACAACTTTGTCCATAGCTCATGACATCAGTCTCTTTCTTTTGTAAATGGTTATAAAGCTATGCACTTGGCTCAGCCAGAAAGATTCCTTTAAAGTGGTTAATTTTCACCACTGTATTCCGTACAGCTATCAAATTTTCACTATATATTGGAAAACTTAAGATGTCTATAAAAAGTCAATACTTATATTTAACTCTACCACAAATTACTTTATTTTTCTGATTATATTAAATGTAGAATTATGGATGAATACTGATATTTTACGATCACACAAATATTATTGTTTCCAAAGTTTTCTTGACCTCATTGTATTATTTGATGTATTACTGTTTAAAGATGGCTATAAACTGTAAACTTCTACACTCAAATATGGATGTTTCATATTCTGTAATGTAAATTTGTTTATGGATGCGTATTAATGGACTGTTTGGGAGGAAATAAAGGAAACATTGGTTGTTGTATAATAAATGTTGGACTTCTTTTATTATTATGTTGATTGAAGGATTATTGCTAGGAAATGTGTTATTTGGGGGGGGGGGGGGGGGGTGGAATTTGGTAGCTATGCTGACATCTGAAAATGGCTTTATTCCTAAACTCTCAGTTGTTAGCACAATATGGCCAGAAGTTTGTGGACACCTGACTATCACACCCATGTGTTTGTTGAACATACAATTCCAGATTTAGTCCCCCTTTCTTGTTATAATAACCTCCACTCCTCAGGGAAGGCTTTCCAGTAGATTTTGGAGTGTGGTTGTGGGGATTTGTCCATTCATCCACAAGAGCATTAGTGAGGTCAGGCACTGATGCTTGGTGAGGAGGTCTGGAGTGCAGTCAGTGTTTCAATTCATCCCAAAGGTGTTCAGTGGTGTTGAGGTCGGGGCTCTGTGCAGGCCAATCGAGTTCTTCCACTCCAGTCTTGGCAAACCATGTCTTCATGGGGCTCACTCTGTGCCCAGGTACATCGTCATGCTGGAACAGGTTTGTGCCTTTTACTTCCAGTGAAGGGAAATTGTAATGCTACAGCATACAAAGACATTCTATACAGCGGTGTGCTTCAAACTTTGTGGCAACAGTTTGGGGAAGAACCACATATGGGTGTGATAGCTGTCCACATACTTTTGGCCATACAGTGTAACACTGACGGTACAAGCTTGCTGAATGCTAATTTATAATACAAAGTGCTTTGATAAATACAAAGTTCTGTAGCAACAGTTAGATTACATTAATAGATATTAGGTCTCATTCTTCCTGTCACATCTGTTAGCAATTTCGATCAACATCCTGAAGGTTTATACTTCAGAGAAACGTAGTGATGTTGTGTTTGAAAATAAAGAGATTTTTTTTTTCTTTTGAAATGTCTGTAAAAGTCAAAAGTGTGACTCTCTCTCCCTCTCTCTCCCCACATGTTACTTCTGAAATACCAGTAATCCTGACCCCTTCTGCTCTCTGGACCTGCCTGATACATCCTGATTCCCTACTTCTGATTGCAGTTCTCATCACTTGGAAATCCCTCGCTCCTGTTGCTGAGGATGGCCCCACATGGACAGTTTAAAGATACATGAGATTACTGAGGATGGTACCACTTAAAAACCATGAGGATGTCTTTGGACTGCAATTGATATGAGCAGTTTTGCTATGATGGCTTAGGACTACAGTTTTGAACAGTTTTGTACTCAAGTCTCCATCAGTGAACAGTTGATAACGTCAACAAAATAGACTTCATGTAAAAACTATAATGAATTTCCTGGTTATACAGCTGCACTTTTTGACCACAGTTATAGAAGGGAATTGTTTATAATTACACTATTCAGTGCTTCCCAGATGAGATTGGGTTCCCTTTTGAGTCTGGTTCCTCTCAAGGTTTCTTCCTCATATCATCTCAGGGACTTTTTCCTTGCTGGCTTGCTCATTAGATATAAATTAATACATTTAAAATGTATACCCTGAATTTATATATTTCTGTAAAACTGCTCTGTGACAATGTCCATTGTTAAAAGTGATATACAAATTGAATTGAGTTGAAATACAAAAATCTAAAGTACAGATACCTAAAAGCCAGACTTATTGAAAGTACAATAACAAAGTGTTTCTTCCTGCCTCAGGACAGGATCGATAAAACAGCAAAACTCCCTTAATAGTGCACTATGTAGGGAACTGGGTGTGATTTTGGCGACAGAAGGCGACACATACTGTACACACTGTATATAACCTGTTTACTGTCTCTTACACATGACAATATTCAGGACAGAGGTGAACACAATGCTGACAAATCGTCGAGTTATGCTCTGTCTCCATCTTGTGGCGTTTATTTCCTCTGAAAAACTACATTTCCCATCCCTTCAGGCGGATGTGGACCGGAAACCGGAAGCGCAAACGGCAGGAAATACCTCAGACAGTGACGGGTTCGACATGGTAAGACGAGATAACGCTTTTTGCTGTGTTTATGCTTATTTACTTTCGTGTGATTTAGACATGGTTCAAGAACGTGGAACATATTCATCATATTTAAATTTACTGTTAAGGGATGAAATAAATCTCTCAGTGCTAGTTAACTTCACATGAAGCTGAGCGTCTTGATTAGCTTGTTTAACAGGAACCTAATAGTGTTTGTGATATATTCAAAAACAAAACTTGTAGTGTTTACTACTTGTAGTGACTCTACATTATTACAGTTATAATTGTATAAACAGCAGGTAAAGTGTGATTTAGGAGCCCTATTTTTTTTTCAATGTATGTGTCATATGGAGTTCTCAACAATAATATCATGGAAATGTAATAAAAACAACCCTGCTGGGAAAAAAACCCCCAATAGAAACCCTCCTAGAATTTGTAATGGTTTTAATGGTAATAATGGGAATTGTATTGGTTTTAATGGAAACTGCAATGGTCCCTGTGGGTCTCTAATTATTGCCTTCTATTGGTGCCATGTTATGTCTACTGGATACTATTAAGGACCAGTAATGGTTTTAATGGTTAACAGCCAATGCATCTAATTTAGAAATTACCAGCTTCACTTCATCACAAAATAAAATTTTTTTTGTTATATTTTAATATTTTGTTTGTCATTCATGTGAAACAGATTGCGGTATACAGGTGCATCTCAATAAATTAGAATGTCGTGGAAAAGTACATTTATTTCAGTAATTCAACTCAAATTGTGAAACTCGTGTATTAAATAAATTCAATGCACACAGACTGAAGTAGTTTAAGTCTTTGGTTCTTTTAATTGTGATGATTTTGGCTCACATTTAACAAAAACCCACCAATTCACTATCTCAACAAATTAGAATATGGTGACATGCCAATCAGCTAATCAACTCAAAACACCTGCAAAGGTTTCCTGAGCCTTCAAAATGGTCTCTCAGTTTGGTTCACTAGATAAGCCACAAACATTCATTGCCAAAGAAGCTGGCTGTTCACAGAGTGCTGTATCCAAGCATGTTAACAGAAAGTTGAGTGGAAGGAAAAAGTGTGGAAGAAAAAGATGCACAACCAACCGAGAGAACCCCAGCCTTATGAGGATTGTCAAGCAAAATCGATTCAAGAATTTGAGTGAACTTCACAAGGAATGGACTGAGGCTGGGGTCAAGGCATCAAGAGCCACGTCTGTGTGTGGTGTCAAGGAATTTGGCTACAGTTGTCATATTCCTCTTGTTAAGCCACTCCTGAACCACAGACAACGTCAGAGGCATCTTACCTGGGCTAAGGAGAAGAAGAACTGACTGTTGACCAGTGGTCCAAAGTCCTCTTTTCAGATGAGAGCAAGTTTTGTATTTCATTTGGAAACCAAGGTCCTAGAGTCTGGAGGAAGGGTGGAGAAGCTCATAGCCCAAGTTGCTTGAAGTCCAGTGTTAAGTTTCCACAGTCTGTGATGATTTGGGGTGCAATGTCATCTGCTGGTGTTGGTCCATTGTGTTTTTTGAAAACCAAAGTCACTGCACCCGTTTACCAAGAAATTTTGGAGCACTTCATGCTTCCTTCTGCTGACCAGCTTTTTGAAGATGCTGATTTAATTTTCCAGCAGGATTTGGCACCTGCCCACACTGCCAAAAGCACCAAAAGTTGGTTAAATGACCATGGTGTTGGTGTGCTTGACTGGCCAGCAAACTCAACAGACCTGAACCCCATAGGGAATCTATGGGGTATTGTCAAGAGGAAAATGAGAAACAAGAGACCAAAAAATGCAGATGAGCTGAAGGCCACTGTCAAAGAAACCTGGGCTTCCATACCACCTCAGCAGTGCCACAAACTGATCACCTCCATGCCACGCCGAATTGAGGCAGTAATTAAAGCAAAAGGAGCCCCTACCAAGTATTGAGTACATGTACAGTAAATGAACATACTTTCCAGAAGGCCAACAATTCACTAAAAATGTTTTTTTATTGGTCTTATGAAGTATTCTAATTTGTTGAGATAGTGAATTGGTGGGTTTTTGTTAAATGTGAGCCAAAATCATCACAATTAAAAGAATCAAAGACTTAAACTACTTCAGTCTGTGTGCATTGAATTTATTTAATACACGAGATTCACAATTTGAGTTGAATTACTGAAATAAATGAACTTTTCCACGACATTCTAATTTATTGAGATGCACCTGTATGTTGCAGAACTACCCATTCAGAATAATAATGCAGTTTTGGTTAAATAAGTGTCGGGCAGAATAACAAGGATTACTTAATAATATTTGCGAGTATTTTATAAGGTCAGTAATGTGTAAGTAATATGTAATATGCGTTCCATAAGTAAGAAACAAAGTATTAGGATGTAATAAAATATTTATTATATTATTTTATTACTTATTAGGTTTACACTGTTAATGTAATATAATTTGTGTTACATATAAATGCTATTGACATAGTATACTGTTAAAAGTTTCATATTTGTCTTTTGAAAAGGCAACCGGAGCAGATCAAACTGTCGGTTTGGGCCTCGTTGGCTTCAGTCTATTACTGTTCACGTACTACACCGTATGGGTCATAGTCCTGGTAAGTAAAATGAATCTACACAGTAAAATGACTTTTAAAGTATCTTTGCTTTCAAATCATTTGCTCAAACGGCTATTTCTGTTTGGCTTTTAGCATTATTTTTAATGGTCTCTGGCTGTGACTGCGTAATACTTGATAAAGAGAGATGATTAGCTATTTATGACAATTATCCTGGGGACGTCTGTCTCCAAGTTAACAATAAAGTGTTTTTTATTTAATGTTTGATATCCTTTCTCTGCTGCGTTATTTTAACTTTAAATTTTTTTAACTTTTAACCACTAAAATGTAAGGTCATAATATTCCGCACTGATATTAATCAGTCTAACATAATACAGAACGAACTGCTTGCACATGTGAATATGATTGATCAGTGATAACATGACGGTGTAGTATCCCAAATGATAATTCTTGCATACTAATAGTAATAGTACGCAGTCTGCAGTGTATACTCATGTAGTATATAGTGCACAAGGATACAATTTCCCCTTTTGTTCTCTAACCTTACACTGATTTTCAACTTTTTAGTTTAATGCAAAACCCAGAGCGCGAACGATTGACGAACATCTTCCGCTTTCTTTTCAGCCGTTTGTCGACAGTGATCACGTGATCCACAGTTATTTTCTTCCTCGAGAATACTCTGTCATACTTCCTGGCATAGCAGCTTTGATCCTCTTACTCTGTGTTGGTAAGTTTAGCAAACATACGGTATGTTCCTGTGTAAACATCTGTTGAAGTGAAAATCGCTTGACTTGCATCGAGAATGTATTTCTGTTGATAATGAATTGTTATTCCGTTGCAAGACAAGTCAAGATGTTAAAATGTTGAGTAACATTTCTTGGTAAGCCTTTAAAGTCCTGTGGCTTTTAGTACGAATATGTTAGCCGTAAGGTTATCTATAAGCTAGTGTGCTCCAAAACAACGGCAAAACTAACATTTAGACTAAAATTTACAGTCTCTCTCTACCACCGATGCGGATCAACAATTTTGATGACATCATTCTGCACTTCAGCTTCTCATCACATTTTCTGTCCAATCAAATGCTCTCTAGAATCTGAAGTGCCCCGCCCCCGACATTATAAAAATCACCTTGCTGAAGTTCTGGTTGTTGAGCGAAAGAAATGATATCAGCAAGCATGGCTTGTCTTTGGCTGTTCAAACTTGCGTATTTTATTCAGTTTTCCAACCGTAAGTTGGTTAAGAAGGAAATGGCTTAAATTCATTCACTTTGAAGAAGGAGGTATTTGTGCCAGCTCACGGCTTTTTCCCGGACTGTGAGGTAAGTTAAACGCTATTGGCTATTTAAAAAGGGGGAGGAGCCACTCGATATGACCTGCCCTGACTTCCTGTTTCAGTGGGAATTACGTCAACACGTTGAATAAAACTGCGTGTTTCAAGGCACTTCACAGAGACTTTAACTGCAAGAAATACTATGATATAAGAGGAATAAAACACTTTGGGACATGTTTGTATAGGAAAATAATCCTAATCCTTTTTTTATGTTCTTATAACAGCATGATCCTTACTTGATTCACACTTCTTGCTATACGACTAGCTTGTACTGTTGTAAAAAAACAAAACAAAACAAAAACCTTTTATACCCTTTTTCCAGGTACCTTCATAGGCATAGTAACTTGGAAGAGTCGTAAACCAAAGAAAGTCAACTAGGACTCTACAGTCACTGTCGTTCAGCTGCCCAAAACAAGGACATGATGAAAACTCAACCTGCGTACCAGATCCTGTACTTAAGCCTCATGTATAACTGTTCTCTGAAGCTTCCCGGCTTTTCATGTAGCAGACAGTTTAGCCCTGAGGAAATGACCAATGAGTGTAAAGGAGCACATTAGAGACCACAAGGGGGTATTTGTTTACTCATTAATGCATATGTGGAAATATGTGAAAATTTATTTCTACTGACAAGAAAATAAAATAAGCATTACTGTCCTATCTGCTCACAGTTGCTATGCTCAGTAACCACGAAAACGTTGCTGTTATGCATGTTTGCGGGCATGTTAGACTGTAAATACTGTAGAAATGTGTGCTAGTAAAGTATAAAAAGGCACAATATGCTCAATGCTGTTTGATGAAATGTTAGTGAGAGAAGATACACAAATTTCAGTTGTTTTTTTGTACACACTGCAATAAATAATTATTACATAAACATTTGCATCATGTCATACCATTCTTATCGATTATCTCAGGTTTGTGTCTAAGAAAACATAGTAGCTAGGAATGATGATGGTGGCACAGTGAATTCACTTCTTAGATAAGGATTATAAGATTGTGAGTGTTGTTATTTTATTAAGTTGCCAGTTTATTAGGAGTGTCTGGTTTGTACCTGTACCGAATGTGGCACAGTAAAGACACTGGCATGGTAGTGCGTGTCGTGCTGATATGATTGTTGAGGGTGTTTTTTGTTTTGTTTTGTTTTTTGTTTTTTTAACACTGTGCACACTTACTGGCCACCCTGCTGAAAAAAACAATAGAAACCATCACAGAAATTCTAATGGTTTCCACTAAAAATACCATTACAAACCATCAGCTGTTAACCATTAAAACCATTACCGAATGGTTTCCATTATGTAGTAGGATGTATTAAGGACGTAGGTCCTTAATGGTATCCACTAGGCATAACATGCCACCAATAGAAGGCCACAAATTACCAATAGAGACCCACAGGGACCATTACAGTTTCCATTAAGACCAATACAATTCCCAGTATAACCATTATAGCCTTTACACATTCTATGAGGGTTTCTATTGTTTTGTTTTGTTTTGTTTTGTGCCAGCAGGGCACTTTATTAGACACATTAACCTTGGAAGTTCACACTGTAGTTTAAAAGTAAAAGACTATAGCTAATTTTACATACAATTTGTGTTATTCGTCCTCTTCCCCTTCATCATTGCCCTTAATTCCAACCACAGGATGCGGTTGGCTGGTGTTCTTCATTGGTGTATTGGTGTGCTGAGAAAAATATCTGCTCAGTGGTGAACCTTTCACTAACTGACAATGTAGAAGAAGGCTGTTGAATTGTAAAATTGAATTGTGCGTAACAACAGACTGGACAGGCGTTATCAACTGTACACCAACAAAGTACACTTGTATCATGGGTATACTTTATGAAATATTTAACAAGTGAAACTACAAGGTTCAACTCTGTATACAAAACAAAAAATATAATGGGTGACATCAAGGGGTTTTACTTTCATTACTGGTTTGTAGGCTTATATTCTGGGGTGTGGTTTATATGGAATGTAAATAAGCTGTGCAACCACAATCCTCACACGTTACACATCTTACTGCTATGCAATTCATGCAATGAATCATATCTAGCACTTGTTGATAGGACAGAGTAACTAAAGTCTAGATCCCTGCACAGCTTCAAATAAATAATCTAAAATATAAACTAAAATATTTTACGTTTCAGTTTGATTGGAAATTATTGAAATAAATAAATGTTCTAATTAATGATTTAATGAATGTATAAAACAGTATGGTAATAAAGTGCTGTGAAAAGTGCACGAGAGCGGCACCGTGTGGGCGGAGCTTTCACTGCACTCGTGACGCTCAGTGTAGCTCCGCGAGAGCGACAGCACTGTTCGATTCCAGAAATGTTGGAATCGACTCCGATTCCCATTGCAGGTGTTGAGAATCGAAGGAGTCGGTTGTAAGAGTCGGTTCTCACTTCCAAAACCTGAAGCAGAAAACAGGAAAGATCTTAACACTACACGTACATGTTACACTATTATGCTTAAGGAATGTTGTCACATATACTAAATTAATATGCTGCCATTTGAACATTAATGAAGATTTAATCAACAATATGATTTGGTGAACTAGCATGCTAAATTTCTTTAGCTCCTTGGAGGGTTGCCTTAAGTAGCTTTAGGACTGGCGATGTACCGTTTAAACTGCTGTGGTTTGTGTTGTGGATATGAGAATCTCCTTTTCTCTCTTTACAGTCGTCTCAGAAGGTTTTTATAACGGTTCCAAATGTTTTTTTCGTGATGGTTAACATAACACACCTACAGCGCAGCTGATTATATAAGTGTCAAATTACATGTTTTGCGCAGTTATTGCGCTATCCCGATGTTCGTAAAACATCCCATATTTAACATCAAACAAACGCATACCTTAGTTTGTTTAGTCACATTTTATTGGCTACCAGTTGCTATGGTGAGAAGTAGGATTAACCAATCGGAATCATGCATTTTTTATGTTTATGTTTGAAAGCTACTCGCCTGATAGCGATTCTTTTAAAAATAGAGATATTAAACTGACAGAAGTCTGATGTACTGAACGTTTATTGCAAGAAAGGGAAAGGTAGATCTGATTTTTGTAAGATAAAAATTTGTGTGTGTGTGTGTGTGTGTCTATATATATATATATATATATATATATATATATATATATATATATATATATATATATATATATATATATATATATACACAATACTGTGCAAAAGTTTTAGGCACATGCAAAGAAATGCTGTAGAGCAAAATACCTTCAAAATAATTAAACTAAATGTTTCTACATTTAAAAAAATACAGTAAAGAGCAGTAAACAGTAGTAAATGAAACAAAGTCAATATTTGGTGTGACAAAAAAATAAATAAAAATAAAAATAGTAGTCTCCGGTACAATTTGTACAGTTTTATAAGGAAATGAGCTGGTAAGTTTTATTGAGCATCTTGCAGAACCAGCCACAGTTCTTCTGGAGACTTTGACTTTCGCACTCGCTTCTTATTTTTGTAGCAAAACCCAGCAGCCTTCATTGTGTTTTTTGTCTGAAAAGTGTCTCTTACATACTATGCTGCTTTCTTTAATGACATACAAACATTTTTCTGTAACATTTAATGTTATGCTAGAAAATGTTTGGGAATCTAAAATATTTTTTGTACTGACTTGATAATGTAGAAATCATAAAATAAAAAAATCTATAACAAAATTTGTACTAAAATAAAATAGGGTGCCTAAAACTTTTGCACAGTACTGTATATATATATATATATATATATATATATATATATATATATATATATATATATATATATATATATATATATATATATATGCAGTCAAACCAAAAATTATTCAGACACCTTCAACAGTTTTCACATTATCACTTATCAGAGTTTATTCGCTATAGTTTACAAAATGGTAATAAAATATGACATGAACTCAGATTTAAACCGTGGCAGAACAAATTCATCTTGCTAATGTCAGATAACTTTGATAGAAAGGTACAGTCAAACCAACAATTATTCAGACACCTGTTAGTGTGACAATATTTACACAACTATCAATACTTTGTTGGTCCACCCTTAGCCTCAATAACAGCCTGTAGTCTCCTGGTCATGCTGTCCACCAGGGTCACGCAAACAGGAACTTCAATATTTGCCCAGACTATTCAATTGTATCTGGTGTCTGAATAATTTTTGGTTTGACTGTGTGTGTGTGTGTGTGTGTGTGTGTGTGTGTGTGTGTGTGTGTGTGTGTGTGTGTGTGTGTGTGTGTGTGTGTTATATATATATATACATACAGTTACACTGAAAATTATATATATATATATATATATATATATATATATATATATATATATATATATATATATATATATATATATATATATATATATAATTTTCAGTGTAACTGTAATAACGGTTTTGTATGGCAGTGTTATTAATATGGCAAGATGGTGGGAGGTTGTGCCTTAAATGATTAAATAATAATCATTCTTTTACTGTGATGAGTTTATGTAGGATATTTCCTCAAATTTCCACACTGAAAATTTCACTGTGTGGAGTCGACTCTCGTCTCGTTTTCTCAGTGCCTGTCATCAAAGAATCGACTCTTTATTTGGAATCGACTCTCAGCCAGAAACAGATCGCTGAGCGTTGTGGCAGCTGAGGACAGAAAGAATGCGCTGAAACCGCAGGGTGGACATGAACCAGTGTCTCCATGATGAGTCAAACTGAGGTATCTTTTTAACTGTCTTCCTCAAAACTATTTCCTGTTTGACAGACAGGATTGTTATGAGATGTCCATGTTTATGTCGAGCTGTATGTTCCTTCTGGAAGCGCGTCTTTTGTCGAGTTTGCTAACAGAAAGAAAGATTTGGTTCTACTGTATATTGACAGCGCTGTCAGGAAAAATAAGGTAGGTTTTTCTTTCTGTGAGAAATATTCAAAAACCTAACGAATAGTCCAGAACGAAAAAGAGCCTATAGTACAGTTTAGTCAGAGTCCCTGTAACGTTATGTTTTTATGTCAGTGTTCATGTGTATGTTTCATTCCAGGACATTGTTATGGTTATGAAAAGGTTAAAAAGCTATTAACATACAATGGCCCTTCAAGTCAAGGAGCTGAGTTATTAGATTTAATCTGCTGCCTCTGAGCAGCTGATTCCCATCACTGCAGACAAATAAACCTCTGCGAACTGGCCAGAGACCACTGCTGTAGCTGCATCTTCTCCAAACACTCAAAACATTCACTAAGGATATGCACTGATTCAGAAAAAATAAAAATCAAAAAATCAAAATTAAAATTTTGTTCCTTTTAGTATGAATATGTTAGCCTTAAGGTTATCTATAAACTAGTGTGATCCAAAACAATGACAAAATTCGCATTTAGAATTTATATATGCATTCAAAATGTAGGGTGTCTCTCTACCACCAATAAGTATTACCAATTTTGATGACATCATTCTGCACTTCTGTGCAATCACATGCTCTCTAGAATCTGAAGTGTCCCGCCCCCAACATTATAAAAATCCATGGTACTGACCGTCAAGTACTAACCCGAGCTGTGAGATAATCGAAATGCTATTGGCTATTTAAAAAGGGGGGAGGAGCCAATCAGTATGTCCTGCCCTGACTTCCTGTTTCAGTGGAAATTATGTCCACATATCGAATAGCGCTATGCATTTCAAGGCACTTCACAGGGAATTTAAGACAGTTTGTCTTAAATCTTATTTTCTGTGCAGTTGGCATGATGGTGGACTCAGTAGCATTGCCGTCTCGCAGCTCCAGAGTCCTCGGCTTGATCCTGCACTTGGGTTACTGTCTGTGTCGAGTCTTGCATGTTCTCCCTGTGTCAGTTTATGTTTCTTCCGGGTTCTTCGGTTTCCTTCCACCTCCCAAATATTTGTCAGTAGGTGGATTGGGTACACTAAATTGTAAATGTGTGTGTGCATGGTTTGCTGTGACTGGTGGTCTGGTGTCTCATCCAGGGTGTATTCCCGCCTCACACCCATTGTTCCCGGGATAGGATAGGCTTGGGCACAAACCTGACCAGGATAAAGCGGTTCCTGAGAAAGAATGTATGAATTAATGTTAAGTGCAAATTTCAGTGCCTTATCAGTCAATGTCACAGATGTTCATAGGATAACATGACGTCAGTGAATTGAAAATGTGTCACAGTCTTTCTGATATTGATCCAGTGCTTTGGGCCAGGTGCAGCAGTGTTCCTTATCCCTCATTCCTGCTTACCTAAGCTGGTTTCTCCTGAATAAAATGCCTTGGTAATGACAATGTATTAAAGTGTCCTTTGAATATCATAAAATATCAGAGTATCCATCTCTTAATTACTAGCTTTTATGCCACAGCGCTGTTAAATCCTCAATCCTGATCAGTCAGAATGTGTTTTCTATAACAGTAATTTTCTATAACAGCAGCTCTGAGAGCAGTTCCGGTTGCAAGATTGATATTAAATCACACGATCTAATATGTTGTAGTTTCTATAGTAACGATTTCAGATGCTGACTTACTGTAAAAAAATGAGTAATCTTTGATATGGCAATCTTTGATAATCTTTGATTTTGGAAGGAGTCTCCAGTGTCTGTGCTTTGTAACATTCAGCTGGAACTTTAAGTTTTCTGACAGGTAAAAAATCTTCAGGACAGAGGGCATTGTGGTTTCTGGTGGTGGAACTGTTGTTTATAGCTGCTATAACTTCAGTCATAACAAAAACAAACTTGTTTAGTGGAAGTTCCACAGCATCAAATGTAACCGTCCATCTGTCTTCCGTACCGCTTATCCTACACAGGGGAGCCTGGTGTCTATCTCAGGGAACTCAGGGCACAGTGCGGGGGACACCCTGGACATCACAGGGTGCAATCACACACACATTCACACACTATGGACAATTTGGAATTGCCAATCAGCCTACAGCGCATGTCTTTGGACTGGGGGAGGAAAACGGAGAACCGAGAGGAAACCCCCGAAGCACCTGGAAAACATGTAAACTCCACACACACAGGGTGGAGGAGGGATTCGAGCCCCCAACCCTGGAGGTGTGAGGCAAACATTCTAACCACTAATCCACCATGCTCCCCCCCATTAAATGTAAATATAAAGAGATAAAACATGCATGTCATTCTTTAATTAATAGAAAATTGTACTAGTCGACACATTGATGTGGTATAAGAAGAATAAAACTTTTTGGGACATGCTGTTTTAGGAAAATAATCAACTTCAGAGATGTAATGCTCCCTCCGTAGTACTCAGAAGTACGATATTCTTTGTTACATACAGCTCTTTGGAAAATGTATCCTGCTGGGAAAAAATATTACATTATATTGTTTCAGTTACTAATGAAACTTTGAATATTATCTCATCTAATGCTTGCCAGAAGTTGACTCTTTCCTGATGCAATTACAGATCTGTGAGATATTCAGTGTCTTACTGATTGGATTGCATCCTAATGGAAGAGTTGCCAGTTCTATCTAGATAGATGCTACTTATCAGTGCTTTTCCATGTTGTTTCCATGTTGATGCTCTGAAGCACCAGGGTTATTACTGATTACCACAAATATCACAGAAGACCATTAGGACCATAGAATCAGCCCCAGATTATCACCACAAGGCCTCCATCAGAAACCACACTCCTACAATTCACCTTTCTGTTAGAAAGCTGTCTGATGTGTCTCGAATCTTTCCACCAAGATGGAAAACACAAAATAAATTCAATAACCATTACTAAACCACTAGAAACCAACAGAAACCTCTAATGGTCACTATGAATTTTTGAGCAGGGTAGATTATTCAGATCATTAGTGTAGAACAAAGGGCGCGCTGTAAATGAAAACACACTCCATTCTTTACCACTTGTCTTGCTGTCAAGGAGACGCACAACAGCAAGTCTGTCATCTTCTGTTATGAGTTACACGAGCTCAGTGTCAGGAGATATCACTTGTGGATTTGCAGCTAGAAGCAGCATCACTTCAGAGTAGAAAATGGACTAGACTGGAAAGTGCACTAGAAATAAATTAACACATTATTGTACCCGCAGCAGAAAAGGAAGATTCAGCATCTTTCTTTTGGCAGAAAACTGTAAAATGTGACATTCTGGGAAAAATTTGGACCAGTATTGGAAAACAGAGAGGAATATTAGATTAAATATAAATAGTAGACACTGAACATACAAGATGTTATGATACAGTATGCAAAAGAGTTACTACAGCAACACAAACAGTATTCATATAAGGATGGAGAGAAAAGGGCAGGTGCTAGTATGTGCTACATACCACTTACAATCTTAGGGTACGTCTCAATCTGCTCCCTAGTTCAGTGATCAGGGAGTCGGCCATTTTAAGGGCTGTCTCAATCACAAAATCCTTCCAGTGCACTGGAACGTTCACTCCCTAAAAAATCCCACAATGCACCGCAAAAGCCAGGGAGCATCGATGCCCACTATGTTCCATTACCGGAAATGATGTCATATTTTCTGAAGCCTCTCAGCTCAAAAAAAAAAAACCCAAAACAAAACAAAAAAAAAAAACGACCAAACTCTCAGCCAGCTTCGTCTACAAATGTAAGTAGCTTGTTATCGTTGTTGTAGCTCTCAAATTATTACTTATGTTAGCGATTTTTAACTTTATTTGACGTTCTGTATACGGTTTGTTTGAGTCTAATGACTTTTTTTTTTTTTATCTAACATGTTTAATGATTTTTAAAAAATCCACTAGCTCGCCTATGATCCTGCTTGAAGTACCATGATAGAAACGCGTGTGATTAAGCTAACAAATTTATATGATATATAATGTCAGGAAGATATCAGTCGTGCCTGTTGTTGATAAACACCAGTGGTGGCGTTTCACAACGCGAGTACGTAGTCTTGTCGCCAGAGATCAGGTTTAATCTGCTGATCTGCGGAATTGCCGGAGTCATCAGTGTCCCAATATGTAGTGAGCCTTAGAAATAAAAGTACCTTGTTGCTGGGGTGGTATCATAAATGGTACATCTTTTTATACCTCTAAAAATAATTTATGGTACACAATTGGACCTTAAGGAACATGGATTAAAGTATCTTTAAAGCTTTACTCTTAAAGCTGGTTAAAGGTACAGCACATACACCTTCCCAGGTAAAAGATACATACTAAAGGTACAAAAGGTACTGGTCCTACCCTGGCGACAAGGAAAAGTACAGTTGGGTACCTTTATTTCTGAGACTGTAGCACACCTTAACATAAATCAGTGGATACTAAACAAACAAAGGCCTCTTTAAGCTAATTACATTTAAGGCTCTGTTCACTGCAACAGGAGATTGTCATGTACAGAATGCTGATCATATTGTTGGTTTATCAGGAACCAGCTTATCAGGAAATAAATCCGAGGCATCTCTTGTTAGCCAAAACGAAACGATCAAATTATGTGTTAAATTCTTAGGATTAAACCATTCCATTGTGATGTTGCACAGAGCCAGTGGAATGGAGACCTCTGAAGTAATCGTAAAAAAAAATAATATTTTGCATTTGGACTCCTAATTGCAGCAGATGGAGATGGCAGGGCCGAGCAGCAGCAGCAGCACGCGGGCGGTGAAGAGGAAGGTCTGGGGAGGCCTGCGGCAGCGCTGGAAGCTGCTGGGTGTGTTTGAAGTAGACCAGCAGCACGAGTTCTACCAGCTCACCTGCATGATGAAGGAGGGCCTGGCTGCTGCTGTGCAGAACACCATCGACAACCCGATACCTGTGAGTAATAAGAATAGCAATAAGCACCCTTTCAAAGCACAAGGACACTTCAGAGTACAGAAAAGACGAGAAGCTGGAAACAATTCTGCCAGAGAATTGACCTTTGACCTAGAAACGCTGTGAAAGTCCATCTGCAGGATTTCATTACAGGAAATTAGGAGTGATATTTTCGGAGATGAAAGTCTGTCTTAAAAATCAGTTTGCAAAGGAATAATCAAATTCCCCAATTTTTGAAACACATTCTCCAATTTAGGACCAAAAACTAAACTAAAGCTAAACTTCAACATTACTGACAAGAATAATGAATACAGTTTTACATGGATCTTCCAAATTGGTAGAAGATGACTGATAATGAATATCAACAACAAACACCATGCCCTCTGAGAGGGTGTTTTTTGTGCAGGACTCATCCTAAACTGGCTGCACTCTCATCTTACCTCAATTGCTTTATTGTGAATTTCCATTATCTAAAATATGCTATTAAAATGAATGCTATTAGCTATTAACGGTTAATGCTTTAACAGTTGCTGCAGCTGTTTAAAGTTTAAAGCATTTCAAATTAAAATGTGACCACACAGGCTTTTAACATTCCACCGGAAGAAAGCATTAAACATTAGCGTTTTGTGCTGCAACTGTTATTTTTCAAACAGTGACATCAAACGTTTTGAATTTTGAGTGTTTTTTCCCCCCTAAAATGCCCCAGCAGAAATATAATATAAAGTTAATTTTTAGTTTATCTGGCTAATCTGAGTAGATTTCAGGACTGATATTCAGTAGATAATAGTTATATGCTGATAAAAATGTTCATATTGCAGTAACTGCAATATTCACAATGTGATAATTTTATCACAATAGTGTAAATTAAAAACAGCTCAGTTTTGGCAAAGGTTTTGAAAACTTTAATGGAAGTGTTGTGAACAAAATTACTAAGATTTCTTTCTCTCAAAAGTTCCAAATACTTTGAAGAAATCTTGCTGACTTAGGCAGTGTCTCAAAGTGTGCTTGATAATACGATTTAGTGGTTTAACTGATTTTCGGCTCATACCTTTAACCCTTTAAAATCACGGCTTATGATTCAGTAACCACAGTGAAACTGATACTAAATGGTGTATCTTTACACGAGTGAGAAATGTGCTGTACAGTATGTCAAGGACCCATCGCCAGTCATTTTATTAAATATAATAGACGTTATTAAAGACACAACAGATTCAAACATTGTGTTTATAAGTAATTGTTGGGGGGGGTTGTGATTAAGTCCCAGAGAGAGAAGTGTGTTTAGGTTTGGTCCCATAGTGACCATGTGTTTAGGAATATGAACTTGCTATCCAGTGTGCTGTATTGTTTTGGGTGCTCACGGTGCCTGGTCCCCTGAGAAAGAAGAAGAGAACATCACAGTTCTGCTGACACAAACACAATTGTGAAGCCCATGTAGGAGCGGGGTGGAGGGATACCACAATGCCCCAGTCTCTACTGCACAGAGCAATAGGCAGGCAACAATATGGCAATAAGTTTTTTTTTTTTTAAAGGAATACTCCAGCTTTTTTCAACCTGATCTATATCTACTACCTTTGTAATGTGTGAGGCTGGGGTGTCAAATATATTTTAGGCAACAGTCCACATTACACTTACTCCAATGTCCGGTGGGCTTTACGGGAAACAAAATGGTTTAACAGACCAGTAACACATCAACAACTCCTCTTGAACATGTTCATTTATCTGCAATTGTCTAGGTACATTATCCATGTACAAATGGATATAGTATCACCTTATAAAAGAGATACAAAACTATTAACTAACAAACAATATGTTGCTAATGAAGCATTTGCTCTCAGAACAGTCTCAATTCTTTATGGGATGGATTCCACAAGGTGTTGGATACCTTCCTTTGAGATTCTGGTCCGTGTCGGCGTGATTGCATCACATAATTGCTGCAGATTTGTCACCTGCACATTTCATGCTGCAAAGCTCCCACATCTCAAAGTTGCTGGTGACTGGGGAGCTCACCGAAGTACACTGAACTCATTGTCATGTTCATAGAACCAGTTTGAGACGACTATGCGTCATGGTGCATTATCATGCTTGAAAGTAGCCTTTATGAGATACGGTAAAGGTAAATTGGTGGCTAAAAAGGGATGCGCATGGTCGGCAACAATACTCAGATATACTGTGGCATTCAAACAATATTGGTATTATGGCGCCCAATGTGTGCCGAGCATGAACTGTTGAAACTCGGGTCTATAGATTTATGCTGTTGACACCACATTCTGACTCTACCATGTCACAGCCGAAACTGAGATCAGGTCCAGCCATCAATTTTCCATACCGCTTATCCTACACAGGGTCGTGGGGGAGCCTGGAGTCTATCCCAGGGAACTTGGAGGACAAGGCGGGGGACACCCTGGATGGGGTGAAAGCCCACTGCAGGACACAATCACACACACATTCACACACTACGGACAATTCGGAAATGCCATCAGCCTGCAACATGTCTTTGGACTGGGGGAGGAAACCGGAGTACCCGGAGGAAACCCCCCAAACATGGGGAGAACATGCAAACTCCATGCACAAAAGGGGGAGGCAGAATTCGAAACCCCAACCCCAGAGGTGCAAGGCAAGCGTGCTAACGACTAAGCCACCGTGCCCCCTTGAGATCATGTGAAGATTGGAAAAGCATTGCTTGGTCTGATTAATCTCGATTTCTGCTGCAGCATTCACATGGTTGGTTAAGAATTTGGCGTCAACAGCATGAATCCATGGACTCAAACTGCCTTGTGTCTTGTGAAACAGTTTGGGTGAGCCTGTGGCCGCTGTAGCCTCAATTTCCTGTTCTTAGCTGATAAGGGTGGAGCTTGATGTGGTCTTCTGCTGTTGTAGCTCATCTGACCCAACGATGTGTCAGATGTCGCTTGGATACCATAAAACCATACCAAACAACACTGTGAAAGACTGTGCAAAACAATTTTGTGCAATTGCAATTTTGCCAAATCAAGTAGTTTTCTGCAAAAAAAAGCAGAAGAAAAGCTGCAGAAAAAATCAACCATTTTTGTTCGAAACAATCACAAAATAAACTCCACGAAATCCTGTACGGACTGTTTATAACTCTACACTAGTTTTTTTTCTCTCAGATCAATGTCACAGAGAGCAAACCCTTTAACAGGCAATAATATTGAATCACCTGCGCTGCCCTTTAATGTGTCACCCATCTGTATATAACATAAATACAGACTTCCATTAACAATTAAAATTTTAAAAGTGAATTTGGAGAAACCATATTTCCAGTTCTTTTGTCAGTACAGGGAATCAGCACCAACACTGATTCTGTGGAAAGTAGAAAGTTGTTTAGAATTAATATACAACCTCAAAACCATCATAATCATGTTCATTTCATCTCTGCTGTTTCAGAATGAACTCTCTCAAGATGATTACCGACTTGAGGTGACACAAATCCATAAGGTATTTACGAATTGTAATGACTACAGATTTAAATTATACAGGATGTGTATACTAACAGCTGTCAGAATCAGTAATAGTGTAATCTGTTATGTACACTGTCCTCTAAAGGGTGCCAATAATTGTTGCACACCTATATTTAACAAAGATGTTTTTTTGTTTTTTTTTGGATAAACCTGTGTTTCATTTGTAATTGTTTGATATCCATGAGAGCAGAGTATTATTGTGAATTTTTTGAACAAAAGATCTAAAGGTTAAACAATAAAGACAATTTTTCACAGCCTTCTTTGCTCATATTTACCAAGGGTGCCAATATTAGTGGAGGTCACTGTATATGTGGTGTTATATTGCCTATATTGTGTGGTATCTAAAAACCTAACGTTATAATAATGTTGCTTTATTGTTAATTTTGAATATATCTGTGCTTCATAATGATAGATGTAGTAAAAGTTAAGTTTCCAGAGAATTTCAAAGAGAAGAGCCAAGCGAGGTAAATATACAACATTTCCAGAATAACAGGATGCTTTGGACAAAAGTCTTTTATCAGTTGTGCTAGAAATATGTTTCTGAGGCTGTATGAGGTAACACTGGTTGATATTCGAAACGGTTGATAATGTAATACCTACTGTTCGAATATCTACAGGTTTCACCTCCTACAGCCTCAGAAACACTTTTCTTGCACAGCTGATGAAGGACTTTTGTCCCAAACATCCTGTCTCTCTGGAAACATTTGGGAAATTTGTGTAACTTTTACTACACCTCAGTTGCTCCTTGCAGGAATAGACTGCCTAGAGAGTAATCTAGAATATGTCATTATTTGCTCATGTGACTGCCTGTGTAAAGGACTTTAGGATGGAGACGTTTGCAGGGCCAGTGTTTGCCAGCCTGCGGCGTTCTCTGGGGATGACGGAGAAAGAGTATCAGCATTCTCTCTCCTCTGAAGGCTGCTACCTGCAGTTCATCAGCAATTCAAAGAGCAAAGCAGAGTTCTTTCTAACGTGAGTCAGCACTAACAGCCTGCAGTTTAGATACACCACCGTGGGTGTGTGTGTGTGTATGAATGTGTGTGTGTTTGTGGTGGGAAAACCCATTCTCTACTTTATATATATATATATATATATATATATATATATATATATATATATATATATATATATATATATATATATATATAGTTTTCTGAACTAAAGTGTTTCCCTTTTGGGTGTGTCTCAACCAGAAGTGAAGTTATAGCATTTTAAAATCTTTTTCTGTTTTATTTATTTATTTATTTATTTTTATTAAACGTCACAGCGATCCTTTTTTAAATAACTATTGACCATTAAGGCTATCTGAGATTTTATTTTTAGAGATGGAAGAAGTGTAGCAAGGTCTCCAAAAGCCCGGAACAGCTTACCAGCCAATTTCATTAGGAAACTGCACAACCTAAGGCAAATTATGATTTCAGTTAATTTTTAAATTGGTTGTTTGACTGATTAAAATAGTATTATATTATGCATGGCAGTCTGTGAAATTGCAAATTCTACCAAATAGCCAAAAAAAAAAAAAAAGATTAAAAAAAATCAACTTTTAGCCAAAATTAGTTTTTTTTCTGCCTATAGCATACTATGACTTACCTGTTAGCTTTAAGAAGAAGATATATATTTTCCCAAAAATGATTCCTGCGAAGATAATTTTGGGTCAGGAGCCAGTTTAACAAATGCAGTTGTAAAAACAGTCAGTTTCCCTAAATATGTCTAAAACCTTGCTAGCTATGTGAGATTTACACAGTGAATGTTACGCTTTGCTCAAGTTGTTGGCTAGATACGTGCCATAGGGAAATGGACATAAGCATAATCAATTCAGTTTGTACCAAGATACCAGCTGTCAAAAAAACAACAACCCAAAAACAAAATGTGATACGCTTGCTCTGCAGTCAGAATGAAATCATTAACCCTTTCATGTACAGTGTCCACACTTGAAGGTTGTTGTTTTTATTTAGATGTAAATCACTTCCAAACCACTCCGATGTTATATTCACCATTATCCTGATTTTTATTATTCAATCGAGCATGGCTAACGGTGACACTGTTACATAAACTGAAGGAGGAGAGTCAGGATGCATGCGCATGCGCACAAACGTCAGTTTATTAGGAACACTTTTATTAAATAAAGGAACAAAAAACAAACCATAATCCATTCAACAAAAAGCAGTAATCCAAACGAGATAATCCATCAAACGAAAAAGAGGCAGTAATCCACAGAGAAGTAATCCATATGTTGGAAATGCAAAAAGGGAGAAAAACACATGAATGAACAAAAACAAAAAAGGAACAAACACACGACGCTATGATGTGGTATGGGAAACACGAACAATTAGCTAAGGACTAGGAACTAGGAATATCGAACTATGGTCTGAGAACCATGAACTAGAGGCGAGAGAAAACGAGAACGAAGCCGGCATACAGCACATGCTGAGTCAAACTAAATCTACTCTACACTAATACTTTGCAAGAAAGCGGAAACAAAAGGGGTTTTTTATACACAGACACATTAGGGGCAAACGAAGTGAAACACAGAACACCTGAGATTAATGATAAAACAATAAACAGAAAACCAATGAGCGAACGGGGCAGAGACATGACGTAACCCGGGGAACCAATAAACATAAAGGAGGCGGAGACAAGACGAAAACCAAAACACAAGCACATGGCAATATACAGGAGGCGGAGACATGACGCAAACCAAAACACAAGCACATGGTGATATAAACAAAAAGAGAATCTAAGAATGAAAAGTCCAGCGGGTTTTTGAGAATAAAGCGTGGAATGCGGAAATGCGCTACTCGCTAGCCTCTGCTAGCTGCGTAGCGAGAGGGAGATTCTAACAGACACATGCATAATGTCTTGGGTATTTTATGTCTAAACGTTCTACACAAAAAGGTTTCATCAAGTAAAAAACTGTCAAACCTAAACTACATAATTGCTATATTACATTTATAATGTGTTATAAATCAGTCCCTCCACGACTCTACGATTTTGTGATCGCAGAATTGAACGCAAAATCAAGCAAACTCCACAATATTCGGAGGAGCTTGCAATTTTTCAAAATTACCATCGATTTTCTGCAGATTTGGGCCAAGATGTGTCATGTGACATCATCACAAATGCGCTTTCAGCTAAAGCCCTCTTTGATTCTCTTCGTGTGTCGAACATGAGTACAGCTAAAAGGTCTCGTTTATCAACAAATATCAGTGCGAAAGACCGTGCAAAACAATTTCGTGCAATTGCGATTTCGCCAATTCAAGTAGTTTTCCACAAAAAAGCACGAAAATACTCTGCAAGTTGCACTGCAATTTTGAAAAAAGGCCACAGCAAAATCAAGCATTTTTGGCCGCAACAATCACAAGAAAACTCCGCGAAATCCTGTACAGAATGAGTAAATGTATTTTCAATCAATCTGGGCAGCAAAGTTTTAAAAATGCATAATATTTAAGACCTAAAATGTTGGAAGTATTTTTTAACAGTTATGTTTTGTCCCATATTTTCCTTTGCTTCCTGTTGAAAGTGAATGAAAAAAAGGTTAAAATGTATTTGAATTTGCAGGCAATTACTGAGTAAGAAAGAATAAACTCCACGAAATCTGGATATGTATTATAATTTATGCTTGAAAGGGTTTTTTTTTTGGGGGGGGGTAAACTCAATTTAAAATGCTCAAACTTTACTTGTGGTTGAGATACACATAAAATACTTTTTTTCAGTTCAGGAATGGCTGTATGTACTGATCCATACCGTACAGTGGGGGAAAAAAGTATTTGATCCCCTGCTGATTTTGTACGTTTGTCCACTGACAAAGAAATGATCAGTCTATAATTTTAATGGTAGGTGTATTTTAACAGTGAGAGACAGAATAACAACAAAAAAATCCAGGAAAACGTATTTTAAAAAAATTATAAATTGATTTGCATTTTAATGAGGGAAATAAGTATTTGATCCCCTATCAATCAGCAAGATTTCTGGCTCCCAGGTGTCTTTTACACAGGTAATGAGCTGAGATTAGGATCACTCTCTTAAAGGGAGTGCTCCTAATCTCAGCTTGTTACCTGTAAAAAGACACCTGTCCACAGAAGCAATCAATCAATCAGATTCCAAACTCTCCACCATGGCCAAGACCAAAGAGCTGTCCAAGGATGTCAGGGACAAGATTGTAGACCTACACAAGGCTGGAATGGCCTACAAGACCATCGCCAAGCAGCTTGGTGAGAAGGTGACAACAGTTGGTGCGATTATTCGCAAATGGAAGAAACTGTCAGTCTCCCTCGGTCTGGGGCTCCATGCAAGATCTCACCTCGTGGAGTTTCAGTGATCATGAGAACGGTGAGGAATCAGCCCAGAACTACATGGGAGGATCTTGTTAATGATCTCAAGGCAGCTGGGACCATAGTCACCAAGAAAACAATTGGTAACACACTACGCCGTGAAGGACTGAAATCCTGCAGTGCCCGCAAGGTCCCCCTGCTCAAGAAAGCACATGTACAGGCCCGTCTGAAGTTTGCCTGAATGATTCAGAGGAGAACTGGGTGAAAGTGTTGTGGTCAGGTGTGGTCAGATCTCTTTGGCATCAACTCAACTCGCCGTGTTTGGAGGAGGAGGAATGCTGCCTATGACCCCAAGTCATAACACCATCCCCACCGTCAAACATGGAGGTGGGAACATTATGCTTTGAGGGTGTTTTTCTGCTAAGGGGACAGGACAACTGCACCGTATCAAAGGGACGATGGACGGGGCCATGTACCTTCAAATATTTGGTGAGAACCTCCGTCCCTCAGTCAGGGCATTGAAAATGACCTTAATGACTTGGAGAGGATCTGCAAAGAGGAGTGGGACAAAATCCCTCCTGAGATGTGTGCAAACCTGGTGGCCAACTACAAGAAACGTCTGACCTCTGTGATTGCCAACAAGGGTTTTGCCACCAAGTACTAAGTCGAAGGGGTCAAATACTTATTTCCCTCATTAAAATGCAAATCAATTTATAACTTTTTTGAAATGCGTTTTTCTGGATTTTTTTGTTATTCTGTCTCTCACTGTTAAAATACACCTACCATTAAAATTATAGACTGATCATTTCTTTGTCAGTGGGCAAATGTACAAAATCAGCAGGGGATCAAATACTTTTTATCCCCACTGTATATACCTTTCTATGTGTTAATCATTAGTCATGAGGTTCTTGTGCAAAAAAAGCATGTGTTATGCTGGTTTAAGTGTGGACAAAGCTCTCTCTCTTACACACTTACTGCCAAGCTCTTAGGTGTAGTATTTCATCATATATTCATATTCATCTTATTTCAGGAATGATAAACAGTTCTTCCTGAAGACACAGAGCAGAAGGGAGATTCGATTCCTCCTATCTCATCTAAAGCGTTACATGGAACATCTGGAGAAGTACCCCCACTCTCTCCTGGTGAAGTTTTTAGGTGAGTTTTACAACCTTAAATGTATTATCAGACTAGCATCAGTGCATCTTCTGCTTTATATAATAACCACTTTTCATAATCGCAGGTGTTCATAGCATCAAGTTCGCCCATCGGAGGAAGGTAGAGAGGCCTTTTGTGTACTGTTTAGTTGTCATGTGTGTTGTTATAAACTATGTGCAACATAATGATCAAATCTGTTTCTCTGTGTAGTACTTTATAGTGATGCAAAGTGTCTTCTATCCTGATGAAAGAATATGTGCCAGGTAAAAGGCCAGAAATATTATGAATATGTGAATACAGTCTGTAAAGAGAATATTGCTCTTATTTGGATTCAAGCTATTTATCCACCATTAATATTTGAAAAAAGAGACATTTTGAAAAAGCATGTTCTGACCCATCTCTATATAAAGTCTCTCCTGGCTTTTTTTTTAATATTAATCACGGCTAAAAAGAACATGTGTTTGTGCTCTTCAGAAGATGTCTTACTTTAGATACAAGGTCTCTACCAGAACGTGACTATAAAGCCTGTAGCATTTGCAATTAAGCCATTAAGCTTAAGGCTGAGTATAAATTCATACAACCTTTCCAAGGCTTCATTATTATTATTTATTTAATTAACGAACATATGACTTTAGGATGTCAAAGTCAACACCACGCCTTCTTAAAAACAAATAGCGCCAAATATTCCCAGACTAAAGCAAATATGCATGCATGCATGGCAAAGCATAATGTACAACACACTGTGAATATTCCTCCTCTATAGATATGATATCAAGGGCTGTGAAGTGAGTCGGTGGACCGACCCAGCACCCGAGGGAAGTCAGGTCATCATTGTTCTCAAGGATCTCAATTTTGAGGGAAAGATTATAACATTAGGTAATGCCATACACCGTGACGTAAGTTTACTGATTTTAGACCACATACACAGTATTTGCATATTAGGAAGAAACAAGTTCATAAATGAATAAGTGGACACCAATGTGACCTGTACAGAGTGCAAAACATGTTGCAGTTAGCCAGCGAACCAATCAGATCAATTGCATCGCTCAGCCAAGCCTAGTTGATATGCAAGCCTATTAAGTGATTATCCTATTAATGCAGGGTTTCCCAACCAGGGGTTTGTGAACCTCTAGGGGTTTGTGGTGGCATTGCTGTGGGTTTGTGAGGCAGCGATAAAAAGGCACAGCAGCTTAGTGGTTAGCACATTTGCCCCGCACCTCCAGGGTTGGGGGTTTGTATCCCATGTGCGGAGTTTGCATGTTCTCCTCGTGCTCCGGGGGTTTCCTCTGGGTACTCCGGTTTCCTCCCCCAGTCCAAAAACATGCGTTGTAGGCGGATTGTAGTGTGTGAATGTGTGTGCGATTGTGCCCTGTGATGGGTTGGCATCTCATCCATGGTGTCCCTTGCCTTGTGCCCCGAGTTCCTTGGGATAGGCTCCAGGCACCCCGCGACCCTGTGTAGGATAAGCGGTACAGAAAATGGATGGATGGATAATCAAGTAAAAAAAAACGATGGTAATTACAACCATTAATACTGTACCATTTTACTATAACCTCATAAGTCAAAAGTGATAGAAGTTGATTGAATTAATCGTTGGTCGTGTCATGAGATACTTCTTGGCATGTGAGAGTTCAACATAAATTACACTGTTAGCTAGCTAAATCATTCTTTGTGGCTAAAAGTGTCTTCAGCTTTAGAACTCCTTGAAATCACTTAAAGTGGACAAAGCAAAGACAAGCAAAGCTGGAAACTTCTCTAAGTACAGCAAGGAATATATAAATCTTGGATTTATGTGCAAGGACAGTGACAAGACCAAACTTTCAAAATGGACATCCACATTACCCCAAGTGTGTGGCAAGTTTGATGCAGTTTTCTAATGAAAGTATGAAGCCAGCTTTCTTAAGAAAGACAATTAGAAACAAGACATGAAAATCTGGTCATGAACCCAAATAACACAAAGTTGCATAGATTAAAACAGCAACAAACGCTGTAAATGAGTAATACAAGCTTTTTCAACGAGCAAAAGATTAATCTCTGGGGGAACTTGAAACAAATAATTTAGGTTGAAAGGGTTCATTTGACAAAAAATTTTGGGAATCCCTGCATTAATGTATAATGTAAAACTTAAGGCAAGACACTACATGCTATATTCATAGTTGGTGACTTAAGTCCAAATTCTATGTCAATATTTACTCAATGTTTAGTTTGCGCATATTTAGAGTTTGGTTACTCGGGTACTTAAGTTGATTTTCTCTGTGCGCTGTGCAAATAATAAAGTGTTTTTGTTAATTGCATTATACAATTCCTGCAGATTTTTCATTGCACTTGCAATGCTACCACACACAAGGCTGATTAGACAATTGGATGAATGAGTAGGTGTACAGTTTTCCTAATAAAGTGCTCAGTGAGCGTATGATAAAAGAAAAACCTATATTTTTGGTTTTATTAAGTATTCATTTAATTAGCAAAAGCCTCATCAAACAAACAAACAAACAAACAAACAAATAAATACTAAAATATAAAGTGCCAATACACCACTTAAAAAAGTTATCCTATTCACCTGTAGTGTCTTGCCTTAATTACTGATTCAAGAGCCCTTCATTCATAACCTAGAAATGCACGTTTGTATGCTTGTGTGTGTTTATGTGTGTGAGGCAGACCAACAGCGGCCCTGGCTGTTACGTCAGGTGCAAATCGACACGTCCTTCCTGCGGACACTGAATGTACTAGACTACAGCCTCCTGCTGGCCCATCAGCCCCTGCATCAGGACGAGCGTCGTCCCAGCCTATCCTTCGCCACCCTCATCATGCGGGCCAAGAAGTGAGGGACTTACAAACACACAACTCTGTCTGAGGGTTTAGTCAGTGACATGAGTGCTACCGAGATTATAAGTGTGAAAGCAAACCTTACTGTTTTAAAATTGTTCAGCTGTTTTGTCAGGTACATTGTGTGGTGAATGTTTTAGACGGGGATTTGATTCAATTTGAGTGCGTGTGTTCATTTACAATTCTTCCAAAGATGCTAGAAATTATATATAAGCTCAGACCCTAACACTGGAGCTTTAGAATGAAGGCTGTAAGTATTTTGAAGGAAAATTCCCCAAACCCCATAATCAATCAGCTACGACATACTTGGTGTTTCATTTTTATATAGTTTCACGTAATGGACATTGATGTTATCTAAAAGATTTTGAGTGAAGAAAACCTCTCTTACTCATGATCAACTGTAGCTCCAGTACAAAGCTATAGAAGCAAATGGTTTTTTGAACCAACCATTTTAGTTGTTCTTTGTTTCTGAACTGTTTCTTTAAATTGGCTCTGATGGCATCCTCTGGTGGACAGTTTAGAATTAAAACATCAGATTTGACAGATTTAAACACATTCCTTACTGAGAATCTGAATAGCTCCTACAATTGAAAGGGTTTTTAATCATAATTACAGTTACATCATTTTTTTTATGTTTAATGCTCATCGGAAGTTCAAAACTCAGATGCATGTTCTTAGTTTCATGTTTCCTGCCGAATCTCACCTCCATGTTCACCTCTGTTTTCAGATCCCTCACTTTGCTCTCCACAAGGCCAGTGACAGGCAGGCATGTAGCGAAGACATATCAGCACAGTATAAAATAACCAGTTTCATAAATGCAAAGTGTTTAACCATAACCATGCATGAGCTTGCTAGTTACATTGCTCATCCTGACATGGCATTTACATGAAAATTTACATGAAAGCACAGGAGTTTGAAATGGACCCATTTGTTGGAGCTAATCCAAGTGCTAAGTGCGTCAGCCAACTAACGAGTTCTGCCAAACTAGAGTGATGCATGTGGTGTGATGCTGGTTTGTATTGTTCTGACTGGCTTTGGTTTTCTGCATTAGGTCAGTAAACACTTGCTCCCGTGCTATGGTACCAGGAGTGGTGCCTGAGGAAGACTCAAGCATCCAAGCCACAGAACTGGATTCAGAGACGTCACAGTGGCAGATCGCAGAGATGTCTCAGGCAGAATTTGGAGAACAGAGTGAGGGGGCCTCTAAGGTTGGATCAGAATCGACTGAACTGCTGGAGTTTCAGGCCCAGAACCGGCGTCTGCTGCCTAACTACAAAAACCCGATTCATGTAATAGACGGGCCAGAGCAGCGCTATTTCATTGGCATCATTGATATATTCACTGTTTATGGCTTCAGGAAGAGGCTTGAGCACCTGTGGAAGAGGCTGAGACATCCTGGGCGAAGTTTCTCCACTGTCAGCCCTCCTGCTTACTGTCTCAGACTGTGCCAGTGGGTACAGGACCATACCAAGTAGACTGTGATGGAGGGGATTAATAGTGGGGGATGGTAACGACTGGAAAATGAGCAGATGTGCTGAAAAATATGCTGTAGATACTGACATACTGTATGCTCATACTAAAGCAAAAAGAATGAAATTTGCGCTGGTAAATAAGAGTGCGTATGTGTGTTGGCTAGCATTTAGCCACAATGCTAACACAAGATCTTACTACTAAGAGTTTTGGTTAAAAATAACAGGACTACATGCACTGCAGTCCCCTCACAAAGACACCTGAGTGATTCTGTCAGTTGTAGGATTATAGTGAAGTTGATACAAAGTTGTAATTTAATGCATTAATGGTTTTCATTCTAAAATTCTTTAAAAGTAATTTAAAACGTAATTTCATTCTTAAATGTAAAATATAGAGGTTGGTTTGTGGTTCAAAAGATCATATAGAAATGTTAAACAACAAAATTGATCTGTGAAATTATTCCTTTTTGTGCTAACATTGTGGCTACATCTGGACATCTGTTTTGTAAAAACTGAACTGGTCAGGGTAAGAAGTGTAGTGATGATGGGTGGGTTTATTTTCTCTTCTTCAGCTACAAAACTCCAAAGAGATGACGCATCCAGCTGCAGCATCTGTTTTCCAAAGCCATGTAAATGAGAATACTTTATATATATATATATATATATATATATATATATATATATATATATATATATATATATATATATATATATATATATATATACATACACACATACAGTATCTCACAAAAGTGAGTACACCCCTCACATTTTTGTAAATATTTTATTATATATTTTCATGGGACAACACTGAAGAAATGACACTTTGCTACAATGTAAAGTAGTGAGTGTACAGCTTGTATAACAGTGTAAATTTGCTGTACCCTCAAAATAACTCAACACGCAGCCATTAATGTCTAAACTGCTGGCAACAAAAGTGAAAATGTCCAAATTGGGCCCAATTAGCCATTTTCCCTCCCCAGTGTCATGTGACTCATTAGTGTTACAAGGTCTCAGGTGTGAATGGGGAGCAGGTGTGTTAAGTTTGGTGTTATCGCTCTCACACTCTCTCATACTGGTCACTGGAAGTTCAACATGACACCTCATGGCAAAGAACTCTCTGAGGATCTGAAAAAAAGAATTGTTGCTCTACATGAAGATGGCCTAGGCTATAAGAAGATTGCCAACACCCTGAAACTGAGCTGCAGCACGGTGGCCAAGACCATACAGCAGTTTAACAGGACAGGTTCCACTCAGAACAGGCCTCACCATGGTCGACCAAAGAAGTTGAGTGCACATGCTCAGCATCATATCCAGAAGTTGGCTTTGCAGAATAGACGTATGAGTGCTGTCAGCATTGCTGCAGAGGTTGAAGGGGTGGGGGGTCAGCCTGTCAGTGCTCAGACCATACGCCGCTTACTGCATCAAATTGGTCTGCATGGCTGTCGTCCCAGAAGGAAACCTCTTCTAAAGATGATGCACAAGAAAGCCCACAAACAGTTTGCTGAAGACAAGCAGACTAAGGACATGGATTACTGGAACCATGTCTTGTGGTCTGATGAGACCAAGATAAACTTATTTGGTTCAGATGGTGTCAAGCGTGTGTGGCGGCAACCAGGTGAGGAGTACAAAGACAAGTGTGTCTTGCCTACGGTCAAGCATGGTGGTGGGACTGTCATGGTCTGGGGATGCATGAGTGCTGCCGGCACTGGGGAGCTAATGCCAACATGTACTGTGACATACTGAACCAGAGCATGATCCCCTCCCTTCGGAAACTGGGCTGCAGGGCAGTATTCCAACATGATAACGACCCCAAACACACCTCCAAGACGACCACTGCCTTGCTAAAGAAGCTGAGGGTAAAGGTGATGGACTGGCCAAGCATGTCTACAGACCTAAACCCTATTGAGCATCTGTGGGGCATCCTGAAACGGAAGCACAAGGTCTCTAACATCCACCAGCTCTGTGATGTCGTTATGGAGGAGTGGAAGAGGACTCCAGTTGCAACCTGTGAAGCTCTGGTGAACTCCATGCCCAACAGGGTTAAGGCAGTGCTGGAAAATAATGGTGGCCACACAAAATATTGACACTTTGGGCCCAATTTGGACATTTTCATTTAGGGGTGTACTCACTTTTGTTGCCAGCGGTTTAGACATTAATGGCTGTATGTTGAGTTATTTTGAGGGGACAGCAAATTTACACTTATACAAGCTGAACACTCACTACTTTACATTGTAACAAAGTGTCATTTCGTCAGTGTTGTCCCATGAAAAGATATAATAAAATATTTACAAAAATGTGAGGGGTGTACTTACTTTTGTGAGATACTGTGTATATATATATATATATATATATATATATATATATATATATATATATATATATATATATATATATATATAATGATATGCAGTACAATAAAATAGTAAGCATTTTCAGCTTTCTCATTTTTACATTTTTTTTTATTATTATTATTATTTTTATAACAGCTTAATATACAACATACATTAGAACTTAATACTTCTTTGCATGTATTAGGTTAGTTTGCATATACAGTATGGCTTGAAATGAGCAGTAGATCCTATGATATGAATGTAAACACGATGATGCTAACACAGTGCTAGCACTGTTATTTCAGGTATCTATTAGGATTGTATAATTGTGTTTGTGTGCATGTGTGTATGTGTGTGTGTGTGATCACAATTTCACATTACACAGCTTGGATATGAATATGATCTATACAGTTGAGAAGTTCTGTAATGTAAATAAAAAAAAAAGCTTTTAACAACAAATTTTGGTTTATTTTATTTCTTTGTCAGAAAGAAAGAAGCAGGAACTGCAGTCATCAGAATGATAAAGTTTAGTGATTTATTGTAACAGCGAAGCCACAAAGAGAATTTGGTTTTAATATTATAGCTGGTTTGGGTTCAGTGGGTAAAAACTTCATAAACAAAAAGATCTAAGGAATAAGATGAATAAGTAAGGAATAATATATGACAGGTTGTCCTCTTATAGGAAGAGGAGTTACTGTTAGCACCCTAAAGTTGATTATTTTCCAAAATCAGCATGTTCTGAATGATGTTTTATTCCTCTTATGTGGACAGTGTCTAGTCAACAATTTAAATTTTAAATATATTCATCTGTTTATTGTTATATTTAATGTTATACAACAGTTAGTTCCGTCCACTAATCTGATTGGTCGAGCGGCATTCCTGAGTGCTTATATTTAGTATAACTGCACCGGACGTTTCACTGTGTGTATCACTCCGCGTGTCTGTGTTTGCCACGTAAAAAATCAATGCAACAGTCCTCTGATGAGTTCACGACATCATCAGTGGACATGGCAAATGGTACATTTTTCGTGCATATAACTTCTGACTTCAAATATAAACGCTCATCAGATGAAGATAAAAAGGAAGAAGGGAAGCCAATTTCTCTTAAAGCACCTTTAACAGGAATGTACAAATCATTGTAAGCTAATTTGCCAGCTAGCTGATGTGCTATCAATGGGCGTGACTTCCGTTTGCGGAGCAAAAATAAACGAATTATTTGACCATAATAACAATTGTCTGAATTATCAGTTACTCATTATTAATTTCTTATTTAGAAAACTGTTATTTAAAAGCAATATCTCACTCACAATCGTGCTGTAATACTGAATAGCTGTGATTACCTGCGGCATCCCTACAGCCGAATCACAGCCGTGCCGATATTCATTATTTAAAACTCTCAGATATCTTGCAGCTGAAAGAATATTACATGGAAGAGTGGTCAAAAATTCCAGCAAGCCTGGTGGACAATTATGCAAAATCCCTAGAGGAGGTGATTTCTGCTAAAGGGGACAGTACTAGCTTCTGAGACCAAGGGTGTACTTACTTTTTCCTCAGAAGAATATCACATCTATTGATATTTCTGTTGAATAAATGATTGAAAAAGCTCATTCCCCTGTGGTTTTGTTCACGTATATCAACTTCATTAATAGGCACTGTTTCAAAGATGATCAAATGTTTGCTTGTCCAAATATGAAAAAATAAAAGCCAACAATTTCCATGGGGTGTACTTATTTTTTCACATGACTGTATAATGCTACACATTTGCCTAATGTGCCTAATATCCAGTGCCTTATCTTATTATGCTCATAAAACAAATCTATGCTGCTGTTATAAATGGATATCTAGAAAGCTAGAAACCGGAAGTCGTGTAAACAGTTACCCCTGCACTGGGGGAATTGTGCTGAGCAGGTGTACTGTACACTGGTTTGCGGTTTGGGACGTAAACAGGACCCTGTCCCTTTAAGCAGGCTGTGTGGATGATGCCCGAGCTAACTGATGAGAAGGCGGATTAGCGACACTCTTCCTCTAGCCTGCTTCACTCCATCCATCCATCCCTGTCGTCAGCTCGGCTCCCGTTGCAGGAACATTAGCCCGGCCCATGTAGGCTTGGATCATGGACTTCAACGTTAAAAAACTGGCGTCCGACGCTGGCGTCTTCTTCACGCGCGCCGTTCAGGTGGGCTACCAAATCGGGTTTTTTCCCCCTTAAATATATACCTATATATTTCTTGTATTTGTGTTGCTTCATTACAATTGGGATGATAAAAAACAGCAGGGGATCAGGGGGCAGGACTACAGGAGCGTGTCGCTCATTTTTCCGTTTCATTGAATGTTTTTTTTTTTATAAGCGCTTTAAAAACAGTAAGTTGGCACGCGCCTGTGGTGCTTTCTGTCTGTTTTACTTCCCCGTTACTGTAAACCGATAAGGACAAGCTAAAGCCCGCATCTATTATTGATGGCTTTGTGCCTAAGTGTATGTTGCTAGAGGGTGCCTGGAGAGAACCATGGCTGCAACACACACACGCGCACACACACACACACACACACACACGTAGTATCACGCTGTGGACCAAAGCAGAGAAGATCAATAGTCTACATAGTAACAGTCGAAAATTTCACAAATAAATACAGATGAAAATGTACATTTTATAATCTATCTGTCTATCTATCTCTGTTTATTTATCTCTTTCCCTCCCTCCCTGTCTGGGAAGGTTATCTCTCTCTCTCTCTCTCTCTCTCTCTCTCTCTCTCTCTCTCTCTCTATCATACTGTGCAAAAGGCACATGCAAAGAAATGCTGTAGAGCAAAGATGCCTTCAAAATAATGAAACTAAATGTTTCTACATTAAAAAAAAAGTACCATAAAGAGCAGTAAACAGTAGTAAATGAAACAAAGTCAATATTTGGTGTGACTAAAAATAAAAATAAAAATAAAAATAGTAGTCTCCGGTACAATTTGTGCATTTTTATAAGGAAATGAGCTGGTAAGTTTTATTGAGCATCTTGCAGAACCAGCCACAGTTCTTCTGGAGACTTTGACTTTCACACTCACTTCTTATTTTGCAGCAAAACCCAGCAGCCTTCATTGTGTTTTTTTTTGTCTGGAAAGTGTCTCTTACGTAATATGCTGCTTTCTTTAATGACATACAAACATCATTTAATTTTGTGCTAGAAAACTAATGTTTGGGAATCTAAAATGTTTTCTGCACTGACTTGATAATATAAAAGTCATAAAATAAAAAAATCTAGTCTGTACTAAAAAAAAAAAAATAGGGTGCCTAAAACTTTTGCACGGTACTGTATATACAAAATGTTGTTAATGCAGCATCTGGCTATATACATTATTTTCTATCTGTGAGATGTCAAATGTAATAAATATACAATAATTTTCAATAAATTAGTCTTATTGATAGCTTGTGGGGTATTAAATATTAAGTCAAAATAACCACATAACTCAAAATAATGAAATGAAGGCATTATATCTTGAAATAATGAGTTAAGGCAAAATAACATTACATTTCAACTTAACTTCAATCTTTCGTTCATTCATCTTCAGTAACTGCTTTATCCTGGTCAGGATCCTTTATCCTGCAGTGGATCTGGAGCCAGGAACACTGGGTGCAAGGCAGTGACACACCCTGAATGGGACACCATTGCATCGCACAAAAACATGCACACAAACATTCAGATTCACTTTCACATCTAGGGCCAGTTTAGCTACCTGCATGATTTTAGGTAGTGGAAGGAAACCCACACAGATGTGGGGAGAACATGTGAAACTCCACACAAAAGTAACTCAAGTTTAGGATAGAACCGAGGATCGTGGAGATATGAAGAATGGAATGCCAGTCCATCACAGGGCATTGTGCACACACACACACAAACATTTAGGGGCAGGTTACCATCGCCAATCCACCTACTGGAATGTTTTTGGGAGGTAGGATAAAAGCAGAGAACCTGGAGGAAACCCATATGGGTACAGGGAGAACATACAAAGAAACTGAACAAACAGTAGCCAGAGCTCAGGGTTTTTGCATTACTTTGTCTGTTTTATTTTCCTTTGCTGATTTTATTTCATGGTGAGGGGCAGCTTGTGACCATAGATCTTGTTGGGGCAGAAAAACATTAATGATCAAAATTAATGAAATGGCCTCAAACAAAATAACAAGACTATCACACTTGACTAATGCTATTGGCTACTATCTAGTGATTTATTTATTTATTTATTTTTTTAGAGTAACCCTGAAATAGGCAGCTTTATGTCAACAACATACAGTCATCCAGCATACAGCAGCTTGTTTTATGTGGTTTTCAATGTACTTTTGTTCAACTGTGTTCAATACAGCAGGTGTTCCTGTTGCTAATGAGGTGCACGCAAAAGAGCTAATAATATATTACCCAGGGTTGCCAGGTTTCAGCAACTTCCAGCAATTTCCAGCAACCCAATTATTAACTGTGTGTCTGATGCGTCTCCCCAGAACAAATGCCAGAGTGATTTCTGCCCCATTTTGCCTCTATTAGTGCTTGCTGCAGTTCCCATTTTGACCACTAGTAAAATGGGCAATAATAACTCTAATGCACTAAGTGGATCGCAATCAAGAATTTCACTGCAAGAATTGTAAACTGTGTAACTCCCTGTATGTGACATGAAGAATTTGAAGTGGCTTGTGCAACATCTAGAAAGATAAGGAAATCAAAGGAACATAATTTTGTATCTGTCAAATTGCGACATATTTGAAGAAAAAAATTGAAAAAATTGTAGGTCACTTAAAAGAGGTCATTAGTATTTCAACAGAATTTAACATGTATGGAGTTGTATATGAGGATTTATTTTGAATGGCTGATATATGGTTGCACTCTGCCTCACCTTATTGACAAGCTGTCACTGGTGATGTCACCTGTTAACCTTGGTGGATGGGATCAACTATTATCAAAGACCAAGCCATGGTCAGTCTTAGCACTGTTTGGATGCTTAACATATCACAAAAGCACCGATTATCAAACCTATGTGATAAATGATGTAAAATTTATGGGGGCCACTATAATTGGTACCCTAAAGTACAGTGCTGTGAAAAAGTGAAAGATCCTGATTTCTTCTGGTTTTGTCTATTGCTCATTCTAAATTTTTTCAAAAATTAAAACAAAATCTAAGATAACTGGATTACAATTTGAGTGAACACAAAATACAGTTTTTAATAGATTAAGTTATTTACTGAAGCATAAAATTATCCAATACCAACTGGGCCTGTGTGAAAATGTATTTGCCCCACGTAGTTACTAATTCTCCAAATCTATGAAACTGCATTCATAATGGGGTTCAGCTGGAATACATGCAACCAGGGCTGATTACTGCAAACCCTGTTCAATCAAATCAACACTTAAATAGAACTTTTTCAACAGCATGAACAGTTGGTTAAAAGCGCTTACCCAGTAATACACTATGCCAAAGTTGAAAGAAATTCCAAAAATGATGAGGACAAAGATGATTGAAATACATCAGTTTGGGAAGGGTTACAAAGCTATTTCAAAGGCTCAAAGAATCACAATTAGAGCCATTATCACCAAATGAAAAAACTCTGCACAGTAGTGAACCTTCCCAGAAGTGGCCGACCTTCCAAAATTCCTCCAAGAGCACAGCAACTACTCATCCAGGAAGTCCCAAAAGAGCCAAGGACAACATCAAAGGACTGCATCAATAAAGGTCACTATTCATGACTCCATTATCAGAAAGACACTGGGTAAAAATGGCATCCATAGAAGAGTGGCGAGGTGAAAACCACTGCTAACCCAGAAGAACATTAAGTCTTGTCTGCCAATTTTGCCAATTTTGCCAGAACACACCTTGATGACCCTCAAATGTTTTTGGAGAATGTTCTGTGGATTGATGAGTCGAAAGTGGAACTGTTTGGAAGACGGGTCCCGTTACATCTGGCGTAAACCAAACACTGAATTCCACAAAAAGAACATCATATCTACGGTCAAGCATGGTGGTGGAAGTGTGATGGTGTGGGGCTGCTTTGCTGCTTCAGGGCCTGGGCAACTTGCAATAATTGAGGGAAACATGAATTCTGCTCTCTACCAGAAAATCCTAAAGGAGAATGTCCGGTCTTCTGTCTGTAAGTCAAAACTCAAGTGTAACTGGATTATGCAGCAAGACAGTGATCCAAAGGATAGGAGTAAGTCCTAGTCCTAGAAATAAGTGAAAGACTGATCTCCAGTTATTGGAAGCGTTTGGTTGCAGTTATTGCTGCTAATAGTGGCACATCCAGATTTTAAGTTTAAGGGGGCAATTAGTTTTTCACATGGGTGATGGGTGTTGGATAACTTTTTTTTTTTGCTTCAATAAAATAAATCAATAAAAACTGTATAGTGTGTTTACTCAGGTTGCCTTTGTTTTATGTTGTATTTCGTTTGAAGACTAAAACTATTTAGTATGAGATATACACAAAAACAGAAGCAGATGCTTTTTCACAGCACTGTAACTGGCCATACCACCTATGCCGAGGACTGGTGTCACTCCCACAGATCTAAGAGCTCCTGTTCAAGGTAATAAATTACACCTATGTTCAGTACCATTAGCTTGCTATAACATACACTATATGGCCAAAAGTTTGTGGACACCTGACCATCACATCCATGTGTGCTTGCTGAACATCCCATTCCAGATTTAGTCCCCCTTTGCTGTTATAATAACCTCCACTCTTCTGGGAAGGCTTTCCATTAGATTTTGGGGCATGGTTGTGGGGATTTGCGTTCATTCAGCCACAAGAGCATTAGTGAGGCCAGGCGTCAGTCAGTGTTCCAATTCAACCATCCCAAAGGTGTTCAGTGGGGTTGAGGACAGGGCTCTGTGTAGGACACTCGAGTTCTTTTACATCAACAAACCATGTCTTCATGGAGCTCGCTTTGTGCACAGGGGCACTGTCATGCTGGAACTGGTTTGGTCCTCTTAGTTCCAGTGAAGGGAAACAAAGACACCCTGTACAATTGTGTGCTTCCAATCATGTGGCAACAGTTTGGGGGAAGGCCTATATATGGGTGTGATGGGCAGGTGACCACAAACTGTTAGTGTATAAAGGTGCCTGTGTCTATACAATACTACCAGTATTTCAGTACAGCATAAAATCTTTAGATGCACTTATGGTCTATATCTTCCATTTTGACTCAACTTTACTTCATATCTCTTCGGTGATGTGAACATGAGAGACAGTTGTGATTGGGTAAATGCTGAGATCGATCACTAGGATTCCATGGGAATCCTAGTATAGTAATATACATAAAATCTATATTTTTGAGACAAAAGAATTTTATTTAATGACGTATATAATTGATGTATGTATGTGTGTGTGTGTATATGTGTATATATATATATATATATATATATATATATATATATATATATATATATATACAAAATTCATATACTTTTATCGTATAAGTACTATACCCTCCACGCCTACGACTAGCATAATGCTAACAAGCTTTAAATTCGACTATACAAACATTTAGCTTCATTAGACTAGTGAAGAGCTAAAGCGATCTAACATTACTTGTGTTTGCTTTTAGAGCATGTTTTTGTATCTCATCATTAATCCATGATTAATGGTTAAGTAGCTATTTATTTGCTTATGGTTGGGTTAATTTAAAAAGGGATCATGAGGAATAAAACACTGTACTGGTGTCACTGGTCTGACATTTGGTTTCTGTACAGGTTTAAATGGACAGTGTCGCCTCACATCAGGGGGGAGGGGGGCTGGGGGTGGGTGATCATGAGGTTTAAACACTGTGTTTTTTTGCTATGCACCACTAAAAACTACATTACTTATTTTGTCTAATTACATTTTAACATAATCAACAAAAATGCTTTTGTTGTGTTTTTCGTAAATGTTACTGTTTTTTATTTTTTTTATTTATTTATTTTTTATTTAACATGTTTATCATTTGAGGCTATTCAGTCATTTTTATATTGTATAACGATATAGTGAATAGTACACATGGCTTTGTGATAAAAGATGTGTGTATGCTGAGTTTTGAAAGAGGCCAGCTGGTGTGTGTGTGTGTGTGTGTGTGTGTGTGTGAGCGTGCATGTGAAAGTAAAAAGGCGAGACCTATATTAATGGCAGCCATGAGAATTGTTTGAACTCCAGTGTCCTGTTTTTTCTGTTGTATCAGCAGAGGTCTTTCCTGTCTGTGAGTAGCATATTTCACAGCTGGGTATTCCTCAATGTGAGATATGAAATCCATGTTGTACACTGTTTTAGTGTCAGGCTGTGGTAATCTGTAACACTCCGAGGGAAGAGGATGAGTATACTGGCAGTCACAGTGAAGCACTCTGATGCAGTAGCCTCATGCTTTCATGCATCAAACCTCTAGAATAAGAAGCATCTGAATAATCATGTGTTGGTGAGATCACATGTTGCTTTAACACATGTCTCATCAAAGCCTCAAGAAAGGAAGTACAATTAAATTAAATTCAGTTTTATTTGTAGCGCTTTTAACAATGGACATTGACTCAAAGCAGTTTTACAGAAATATATAAATTCAGGATATACATTTTAAATGTATTAATTTATCCCTAATGAGCAAGCCAGCAAGGAAAAACTCCCTGAGACGATATGAGGAAGAAACCTTGAGAGGAACCAAACTCAAAAGGGAACATCTGTGACACTGGATGGTGTGATTATAAATAAATCCCTTCTATAAATACTGCATGGTCAAATAGTACAGTTGTGTAGCCAGGAAATTCATTACAGTTTTTACATAAAGTCTGTTTTGTTGAAGTTATCCACTGTTAAAAGACTGCAAAACTGTTTGTGGCAATTGCAGTCCTAAAGCTATCATAGCAATTGTAGTCCTAAGCAATCATAGCATGACTGTTCATATGAATTGAGACATCTTTATGGTTTTTAAGTGGTACCATCCTCAGTAATCTCAATGATCTTTAGGCTGCACCATGTGGGGCCATCCTCAGCAGCATGTGACTTCCAATTGATGAGAACTCCAACCAGAAGTAGGGCATCAGGATGGATCGGGCAGGTCCGGAGAGCAGAAGTCAGTTCTTGAGTCATTATGAATTATAGCAGTTCCTAAGCATGTCTCTCAGTCTGATAAGACAGAAGAAAGTCAAGTTTTTCAGATTAGCCAATCGGACTTGGAGGTGATGGGCAGATACAGTAGTCTCTTCCTGCAAGTGATCAGTTTCCACCAGTTGAAGATGCTGTCTGAAGAATTATGCTGCATCAAAATATTAACTGAAACCTACAGGAGCATCTCTAAAAATTCGAATATCATGGAAAAGTAAATTTTTCTCCCATAATTTAATTCAAAAAGTGCTACTATCATACATTCTAGATTCATTACATGTAAAGTGAAATATTTCAAGCATTTTTTGTTTTAATCTTGATGATTATGGCTTACAGCTCATGGAAATGAGAAACTGGAAACCCGGGCGAAAAGGCCATCCTCCTCACCCTTGCGCATTTGGTGCGTGGATCTCTGTGAAGGATTCGCACGGCCTCTGCATTTCTTGCTTGGGTGCTAAACATGCTCAAGCAGCATGGTCTAACCCTGATGGTTGCCCCCACTGTGCTTCTTTCTCGGCTAAAACCCAAGAACAAAGACTCCAAGTGGCAGTCACGGGAAAGAAGGACCCATGTCTCACATGGGGAGAGATGATGGACAGTGTGTCACCTATGCTTCCCCCTCTGTTTGACGAGGGAGAGGAAGACGATGAGGATTACAAGGTCCTGTCAACCATCCTTGAGGTTGAGGCGGAAGACGACGAGGATGCTATCCTTCCCCCAAATCAGTCCTGGCCACCGAGCACGCAGGAGGAGTGCTCACCCTCCCCAGTGCAGACGGACATGGACCTGCTCGAGGTCTGTTGCAAGGCGGCGGCAAGATTATCCATCGACAGACCGTCCCAGCTGGTGGGAAAAGGGGCCGAGAGGGATTTATATGATGGGAAAAGGCTCCCATCACGTCTCCCACCAGTGAGACAGCTTATTCCGGCCATTCCGGCCTGTGTGGCCGAGATGAAGAGGTTTTGGGACAAGCCATTTTCTCACCATGTGCCCGTCAAGGGTTTCTCGAGGCACACCACCTGCACCTGAGTTATAGAGCAGCTTTCTCTTCAGCAGGAGCCTCGCTGCCGGGAAAGACAGAGTGTATCGTTGCCTCTGTCTTCCAGAAGATTTATAAATCATCAGCTTTGGCAGTGCGAGCACTGAATGCAATGTCTCTCCTCACAGCCTATTAGGCTGAGCTGCTGGAGGAAATGGGTCGTCAGCTAGACTCTGGATCTCCCAACCTGGCTGTCTGGGAGGAGATCATCTCATGAAGCAGTACAAAGCTGCGGGCGGAGAAGGGTGAAAAATGTGAATATAGTTCATGCGGACGGTTCAGTGTCCAGTGTGCACAGGAGAGTGGCCCATGTTCCCCAGGTGCACCCAAAACATTTACATTTACGGCATTTGGCAGACACCCTTATCCAGAGTGACTTGCATTTATCTCATTTTTTTTATACATCTGAGCAGTTGAGGGTTAAGGGCCTAGCTCAGGGGCCCAACAGTGGCAGCTTGGTGGTGCTGGGGTTTGAACTCATGACCTTCTGATTAGTAACCCAACATCTTAACCACTGAGCTACCGTTGCCAAAACAGTCTTCTCCCCCTCCACCTACGAGGTTTGCTCCGAGGGGGGGAAAAACAAAAGTGCACGAACACTCCAATAAAAATAGAGTTTTCTGTCGCATCCAGGCTGAGGGCAGAGGGCGCAGAGTATACACAGAAAAATAAAACAAACTCAAATGGAGATGAATGGCTCCTTGGCTGGAGCTGCCACTAGAGGGGGTGGCAACACCATTAGTGAGTGAAGATGGGATGGGCTTGCTCGCAGCTCAGATGAGAATTGGTGTACATGCACAGTCCATCCTTGGGTTTTAACCACAATAAACAGTGGATACAGGCTTCAGTTCTCTGTAAAGCCCCGTTTTCAATGGAGCGGTAATGTCAGCGGCCCAAGGGGAATCGGCTTGGGTTTTGGAGGAAGAAATAGCTTCCTTGCTCCCATTCTAGATTTACGGGTCCTCAGCAAACACCTCAGGAAATACAGGTTCAGAATGCTCACGTTCAGAACATTGTCTCACTTTATTCATCAGGGAGACTGGTTTACGTCAGTAGATCTCCAAGATGCATAGTTTCACATAGATATTTTTCCTGCTCACAGGAAATATTTCAGATTCACGTATCAGGGCATGGCCCTGGAGCAGTATGTTAAAATTCCCTTCGACCTTTCGCTATCAGAGTCTTATCCTATCAGATCATCCGATCTGCTCATCTGCGCACCGTGTCAGTGGCAAGCAGAGAGTGATATGTACACGCTGGTAACACATTTGGTGAAACTGGGTTTCAACATAAACCAAACGAAGAGCTGTCTGATTCCTTTGCAAGAAATAGTTTACCTGGGTCTCAGGTTAAACTCAGTAGTTTTTCGTGCTTTCCTATCAGAGGAGCACATCGAAACATTTTGCAGTTGCATTGTCCACTTTCAACGAGGGAAATCAGTCTCGGTCCAGATGGGTCTTTGGCTACTAGGCTTAATGGCCTCAATAGTAGCAGTAGTCCCCCTAGGACTACTGAGAATAAGACAATTGCAGCAGTGCTAGTTTCGCCAGAATGCATGAGTGCTCTCCACCATTGGAGGGCCCGGTCTTTTCTCAGAACGGGATGCCCACTGTGTCCTATTTTAGTGAGGTAAGTTGGTGAGGACAGATGCATCTCTCACAGGCTGGGGAGCAGTGTTCAAGGGCAGAGCAGTGAGATGGGTTTGGACTCCTGCGCTGAGGAAGAAGCACATCAGTTGGTTGGAGCTACTAACAGTGTTTTTAGCTCTAAAACATTTTAAGCACTTTCTCAAAAATCATCATGTATTGGTCTGGACGGACAATACAACGGTGATAGCCTATATAAATCGGCAGGTAGGGGTACGCTCACTCCAGCTGCACAGGTTAGTGAAGGAGCTGACCATTTGGAGCAGCACGAACCTCCAGTCATTGTGCGCGATGCATGTTCCAGGAATACTGAACAGTGGAGCGGACTTGCTGTCCAGAGGAAATCCTCTATAGAGGGAATGGAAAATTCACCCTCAGGTGGTTCTCCTGGTGTGACAGAGATTCGGGTGGGCTGCCGTAGATCCCTTCACATTGCACGAAAATGAGCAATGTCGTCTGCTCTTTTCCCTGGCAAGCGACGATGCACCGTTGGGTGTGGATGCGCTGGCCCATGTATGGCCAGACATATTGCTGTACGCTTTCCCCCTACTGAGCCTTATCGGGCTGACGCTGCGGAGAATACAGGAATGCGGCCACACGGCGATTCTGATTGTCCCGTATTGCCCGGGGAGATTATGGGTAGCGGAGTTAGTCCAGCTGCTCTACGACCAGCCCTGGCCATTACTGGTGCACAGGGATCTCCTCTCACAGGCTCAGGTGGAAATATTCCACCCCTCTCCTCAGAAATTAGCTCTTTGGGCCTGGCTCGTGAGTGGTTGAATCTAAATGCAGCTGGTTAACCCCCGAAAGTGATTGAGACGATTCAGCACGCGAGGGCTGCCTTGACACATTCTTTATATAATCACAAATGGGGAGTGTTTGAAAGATGGTGTGCAGATAGGAATGTTGTCCCATACTTATGTTCAGTCAAAAGGTAACACTTAGAACGAACCCGGCATTTGTGCCTAAAGTGAGTGATCCACATGGCTCGAGTCGAGTAGTGGATCTGCGAGCTTTTCATTCACCGCCCTTTTTTTTATCCATGGCGGATGAGCGGTTACACTGTTTGTGCCCGGTTCGTGCTCTCTATATGTATGTACAGAGAACTTTGGGTGAGTGATCAGCTTTTTATCTCTTGGGCTGATTCGTACAATGGGAAAGCCATCTCACGTCAACACCTTTCCCACTGGGTGGTGGAGGTGATCGTGTCCTGATCTACAGCACCCAGGAGGCCTACGAGCTCACTCGACCAGGGGTGTGGCTACGTCTTGGGCACTATTTAAGGGCATTTCCATTCAGGAAATATGTGCTGTGGATAGCTGGTCGACCCGCACACATTTTTGAGATTTTATAGACTGGACATGACTGAGTCCTCTCTAGCTCATTCGGTCCTGGGAGTGGGCAGAGATGAGTTGCACTAAGCACTCGTGTGTTGGATTTCTTTGTAAGGCATGCCTATCATTTAGTCTGCTTCGACAGCATATCTGCCATACGGGAGTGGTCTATATCCCATAGTGAGATACCGAACGAATGTTAGAAAGAGAACTTTAGGTTACTACCGTAACCCCGGTTCTCTGATAACATGGAGTGTGGTATCTCACAACATTACAAGAGATATGTGAAGAATGACGAAGCGGCAGGCAGCGGCGGCTTATATTCAGGGAGGCGGGACTCCCTGATAGCTGCAGAGATTGGTCTGCCATATTGGCAGACATGGTGTCATTGGTGCTTCTGCAATCAGTCACTCCTGAGGCGTTCCCATAGTGAGATACCTCATTGTTATCAGAGAACCGGGGTTACGAGGGTTATTTTTTTTTATAAATGTATTGTTGTGTCGGCCAAGAATTTTAACTTAAGAGCATTGCTAGTAATAAATCTGTTCTTTGTGTCTGTATTTCTCTGTGTTTACTCTGGCATTGTTATCAGTTTCCCTGCTAATGATACTATGAGTGCACTATACTTTCTCTACATATTTGCTCATCCTCTCTTTGATTTCCCTTTCACGTTCCTTAACAATGTTATCTGTAAGCTTCAAATGTGGTGAGTCAAGTGGTGAACACAGTGATTATATCTGTCTTGAAGAGTGTAGTCTTGTCAGTGTTGTCAGTCTGGAACCAGTGATTTGTGGAATGACTCATGCTTTTTGTGTGTGTGTGTGTGTGTGTGTGTGTGTGTGTGTGTGTGTGTGTGTGTGTGTGTGTGTGTGTGTGTGTTAGAAGTTTCTTTACATGAAGGCAAATAGGCTAACTCTTTTTATGGACTCACTAATATAGTGGTAAAGTGTAGGCTACTAAGATGAAAATGGCACATACACTATAATGTGTATTAAAAAGAAACTGCTATGATCTTATAAGGTAGAAATAGAACCTATTTGTGCTTCAAAATATTGTCACTAAAATATGCACTAATGACCATCAAAATCAAAATAACCATCTCGGCCATGATAAAAATCTAAGCAACTATTGGCATATGAAAGTTTAATATTAGCATGTATATAGTCATAACATTGCATCATCATAACGTTGGGTCTGCATTAAAAAAAAAACAAAAAAAAAAAAACTTGCCAATTGGCTTAATTTTACTGTTCCTGTTTTTTCTCCTTTCAGTTCACTGAGGAGAAGCTGGGTCAGGCTGAGAAAACTGAACTGGACGCTCATCTGGAAAACCTGATTGCTAGAGGAGACTGCACCAAGAATTGGACAGAGAAGATCTTCAGGCAGACTGAGGTGCTGCTGCAGCCAAACCCTAGTAAGAATACCATCTTATTAATTACTGTGCATGTAAGCACTACAAGGTTCAATAATCCACATCACGCCAGTCTGCAATATGAGATTGTCTGCCTCCGCTGTATGTTTAACACGATAAAGCGGCATATATATATAAAGAAGGTGTTATAGAAAAATAATCAACTTTGGCATGGTAATTGCCCTCTGCTATTTGCTTATTTATAAAACAGGACCTGTCATATTTTATTCCATACATAAATCGGGTCTTGTTCAGGATGTCAGTCCCTACAAAATACTAGGGGTGGGGATCTTTAGGCACTTCATGATCCGATCCAGTTCCGATTCTGGGAGTCAGAATGATTCTTGTTATACATTTTTTCCCAATTAATTCTTCTGCTGTGCAAATACATCAACTTTACATTTTAACCAAAATTGGAGTTTCTATACTTTTTGTTTAAAGTTGGAATCTCTATGACAGTATTGCCATCTTAAAATGAATTGAATGCAAATTCTGAATGCTGGGATCACACTCTCACAGATTTTGAGATTCTGTAGAAAGTAATGTTTTTGCAGCTTATTGCTAAAAGTTATTTAACAACTATTGCTTTTCATTTTTACTTTCATGCAAGAATGCTATAAAATTACATTTCAGTTACTATTAATGTGATGACCCTAAATTTAGAAAAAACTAAAGAAAAAGTAGCTAGATTGTTAGTAGTGACTTGCTAGGTAATTTAGATAGCTATCTCTCTTGGTTTAATACCTCACAACTGTTCTTATCCAAGCAAAGCAGTACATTTCCCACAAGTCACTGTGGCATGACCTCACATTCCCAAGCTCACAAAAAGGAAAAACAATGCAGAGGCCTTATAAAGGTGACGTGATGTGATCAAGTCTGCTTAATAATTTAAGGTTCTGTGCTGGCAATTTAAACATTGTGATCCCAGAAATCCTAGAAATGTTTGAACCTGAACCTCTCAACTAAGCTTCCCTATAAAAATAGAAATTACATTTTGAGGCTGTGGCAGTTCTGCAGAGAGACTATGAGAGATAATGTTTAGACCTTATGCCAGACCCTTAAACTTTAACTGGTCAGCACAATGCTTGGCTTCAATGCTGCCAGTGCAGGATGCATTACTTGGATAAGTCACCAGTGTCTGCTAAATGAATACATTTAAATTAAATTCATTAGTCTCAGAGGCCCGCTGCCCAAATTTTTCCAGCTCCACACACATTCTGATCCAGCTTGTGAACTGATAAACCTGGATTAGCCCTCCATATGTTTGATCGGTTATGTCTGGGGCAGGAAAACATGAAATTATGCAGGATAGGGGTCCTTCTGGACCGGAGTTGAAAAACCTTGAGTTTAGTTGATCCCCATGAGCAACTGTGATATCTCTGTGACTGATGTTGAGTCTTGTCTTGTAGATTTTGGTTCTAGCTTAATGTTTGATGTTACATGTTGAGTCTAGTATTATTATGTTAGTAATATTAGTCATATTGGAGTACATGACCACTTATGGAGAATGGAATAGAGAAGGTTGTTCCATATTACATTACACTACTGTGATGTGATCACTGGCCCACTACTGCAGTGTAATGTAATAAAGCATAGATGAGAATAACTTTTAAAAATTATGCAGCATGAAGCATTATGTATCAAGAGGAGGCACTACAGCATCTTCCTAAAATATGCAGTAAGTAACCTGGTAAAACATCTTAAGCATAGCATGATAAGACAGAAAGGAACGATGATGCAAGCACTAACTAGGCAAGAAAATATATCAACAGGCTTTGGGCTGTCTGTAGATATATAGTGGGGATAGAAAAGAATCACATTTTGTTGTTTTTCAGCCAGAAATGGAGAAGGACACAGTTTTTGTTCTATCCAGCTGTATTTACTCAGTGCAACTTATAACATCCAAGTGAAAGATATAACACCAACATGTCAGGAAAAAAAAAACAAAAAACAATCACTGAGTTGGAAGAAGGATCACCCCCCATTTGTTGAACCACCTTTTGCTTTGCTTTAGTCTGTTGAGATATGTCTCTACTAACTTTGCACATCTAGACTTTGCAATGTATACCCATTCTTCTTTGTAGAACTGCTCAAGTTCAGTTAAATTTGATGGTGACTCTTTGTGGACTGCAGTCTTCAAGTCATTCCACAGATTTTCAATGGGGTTTAAGTCTGGGCTCTGACTAGGCCATGCAAGGACATTCACCTTTTTCTCCTTCAACCACTGTGTGGTCAGTTTTGCTGTGTGCTTTGGGTCATTGTCATGTTGGAAGGTAAACCTTCTTCCCATTGACAACTTTCTGGCAGAGGGCAGCAGATTTTCCTCAAGAATTTGATGGTATTTTGCCCCATCCATTTTTCCTTCTATAATGACAGGTGCTCCAGTCCCTGCTGTAGAGAAACACCCCCATAACATGATATTACCACCTCCATGCTTTACTGTAGGAATGGTGTTATTCGGATAGTGAGCTGTATTGGATTTCCGCCAGACATATCGTTTGGTGTTGAGGCCAAATAATTCCATTTTAGTCTCATCTGACCTGAATCTTTAAAGTGTGTTTTGGCAAAGCTCAGTTGTGACTGCGTGTGGCCTTTCTTGAGGAGAGGCTTTTTGCTTGCAACCCTCCCATACAAGCCACATTTGTGGAGAATTTGTGATATTGTTGTCACATGCACACAATGACCACTCTTTGTCATAAATTCCTGCAACTGCTTGCTGTAGGCCTCTTGGTAGCCTCTCTGACCAGTTTCCTCCTGGCTCTTTAATCCGGTTTAGATCTGCGTCCTGATCCAGGTAGGGTCTGTGTTGTACCAAATACCTTCCACTTCTTAATAATAGACTTCACTGTGCTTCTAGGCATTGATAAAGCCTTTGAATTTTTTTTTTTTGTATCCATCTCCTGACTTGTGCCTGTCCATAACTTTATCCCAGAGATCTTCTGACAGTGCCTTGCCACCCATAGTTGATTGTTTGCTTCAGTTGCACTACCTAGGACTGAAATGCTCCAGGAAAGCTCTATTCATGCTGAGCTAATCAAAATGACCACTGCTGATCACAGTTGAAAGTGGCTTTGTGTGCCATTGAGAAGGTGATTAGTTACACCTTACTGAGTTTACAAGTCATTTTTAGGAGAGGGGTGATCCTTTTTCCACCTCAGTGATTTTGGTTTTTAATTTTTTTCTGACATGTTGGTGTTATATCTTTCACTTGGATGTTATAAGTTGCACTGAGTAAATACAGCTGGATAAAACAAAAACTGTGTCTGTCTTCATTTCAGGCTGAAAAGCAACAACATGTGATTATTTTAAAGGGGGGGTGATTCTTTTCTATACCCACTGTAACAGAAGCTCTTACCCAGTATGTTGTTCTTGACAATGAGCCACTATTGGTGATTGACAATGAGAAATTCAAAGTGAAAATAAACTTTATTTCACAAAGTGAAATAAAACCCATGCGCCATTGCAACCCTACTGATGTAGCCAGCTAATGCACTTAAAATATATTTAAAATCAACTAGCTAATATTATAAAGAATGAGCATAGTGTAGTGTAGATGATCAGTTTCAACATAGTGAGCCCTCCTTTGCCTCCCAAGAGATGCGAACACTTTCTGCATGAGCACAAGTCTTGTAGTGTGTTTATTTGTAGCTGTTATTTGTGAACCTATCTTTATAAAAAAAAAAATAGTACATTAGGTGGAGGGAAATGTAATTGACTGCACGCTCTGAGAGACAGTGAATGGCAAACTCACTCCAAAACAAGTTGCTATGAGTTAGCAGGAATCCACCTAAATTATCAGAAATAAAATAGAAATAAAACAGTGTGTGGTATGTTGAGGGAAGAAATGAGCTATAAGTGCCACTCATCACACAGTGGATGGAAAACTACTCGGTAGGAAAGAAAGCACTCTCACCAAGGTTGAAAGAAATGAGACGAGATCTCCAGCTTTGAAGGACAGGACACTTCCTCTCTACAGCTCTAACAGTAGTCACAAAGTGAAAAGCGAATAGCTTCATATAATGTTCATGTAGTCAAACGTACAGATGAGGCGTCTGTATTAAACATCATTATGTGAGTTTGGTAGATCTCAGGGTGCACGTGCATGCAGCACAAATTCTAATTTTATTGGTCACATACACAGCTGTACACAGTACGACATGCAGTGAAATGCTTTTTTCGACTGTCTGTGACATACAAATAGAACGTACATAAACCAGAATTTACTTCTATACAGGTAGGAAAGGAAACCTATACAAATATAAAAATATGATGTAATGGATGCAAAGATTGGTGGCAGAAACAGTACGACTGTATTTTGAATAAGGTGCAAGTAGGTATCTGAGTGTTTCACACTGCTCATGGTGGTTAAGAAGGGTGCAATATTTTGTGTTAGGCAGATACTGTACTTATGTAAATATGCTTCTAGATGGAGAATATTAGTTCTGCACGTTCAATCAGCTTGTAAGTAAGAATTGTAGTAAAAGTCAGTCTAAATACAAGTTTAAGGATTTTCTCTTGGAAAATGCACAATCATACACAGACTTCCATCATTATGCTGGTTCCACATAAGGAACATAGAAATAATTTGGATGAACTGCTGCAGTAGTTGAGATATGGACAACCACTTTGACCAAAATGTCTGTCAAATGTTTGGTGATTTTGAATGTATCATAGGAGTAAATCTAGGACTAAATCTTGAAGACGTTTTGCCACTCATCTGAGGGGCTTCAACACATGTTTTACTGCAGCCACTTAGATAAGTGGTGAAATGTCTTCAGTTAAATGAGACTCTAACATGTAATTTTCTGACTCCTCACATGCTCCAGTTGACAACACTGGTAAGTCTTACTGTATTCGCAGTTCCCTACGCTCCAGGTCATAACCTCAGCCACTTCTCCAAATTTCTCATTTTGAGTACTGAAGCTAATGGCCATGGTGCTGGGAACTCTTCCAAAAGGTCTGAGTGCTTTTAGATTTCTTTCAATTCACCCATCCAGAGGTAGAAGAATCTCTGATCCCCCTTGAGCACCTGACTATATTGCTAATCCATTAGGTGTTTTATGTGTGACGTCTTAATTAGAACCAGTGTTTCTAAGCCACCTGAAAATCTTGATATTCTTCTCATGATGGTGCTGGTTATCAAGCAGTTGTCTTTTGTAGACAATGTAGACGATAACAGGCAACTTCTGGACGTGGTGGAAAAGTAAAATATACATATTTTTCTTTTATCTTCAAGGGTTTTCTATTTCATTATCTTTGACAGTGATGTCCTCATAAATTGTTCTCCATTCCTGATCTGCTGTGGTGTGATTTGCCCTTTTATTCCAATCTGAGGCCAGTTTTGCAATTTTCGATGTAATGGCTGTGATCTGGTTTTAGATCAGCATAAAAGGAGTACATATTGTTGCTGAACTGTTGTCTGAAAATGGTCATTGCAATGGATTAAATAGTCAGCATTGATTGAATAGTTTGTAGAAATGTATTTAGCGAAAATTTTTTAGATAAGCCTTAGTGTCCATTTGAGTATTTATGGTAAATCAGACGATCTTTGTGGTTACATGAAACATCAGACATAAAAAAAATATGGATAATTTGTTTTATTGTGCTTCTGTTTGTGAATTTATATTTAAAATATTGACCAGGAAAGCCTTCTGGTTAGTCAAGGAACCCTTTTGGTTATCCAGGGTTCATAGAACCACAGTTACATATGTGACTAGCATTCTATTTCACACTTTCTAATCATCAGGGGAAGTGGAAATCACCTGGATAACGTATGTCCCTATGTTATGAAGAACCGACATACCTTAGGACTAACTGGAAAGGTGTTTGGAGATGACTGGGTAGAGTGGCACGAAACGGAAATATGCCAGTGGGCTAGTATATGTTTAGACAAGTGAGAATACCCACCTACAGGGATGCTCTGCAGGTTAGCCTTCATTTGAATGATTTCGATTGACAAAAGTGGGTGATATGAGAAAACCATAAGGTCACCCCACAGTCATCTGGCTACCAATACATACAAGGTGAGCTTATTACCCGAGCATGCATGTCTCCCACTCTTTTAGCTGAAATGATCCCTTTTAAAAAAGGAGCTTTTAGAAACACTCATTTTAGATTCCTCCATGGACAAGGAGGAGATCCCACACTAGCTCTTGGAAAATTCTAGTGGATTGAGGTACCTTGCCCCTTTCAAGAAGGATGTAATAATTTTATGAGCCCCCAGAGAGATGCCACCCATGGTGAGGCACAGCCATGGCCAACACATACACCTTTAGTGTATGGTGATGTGACACTGTCTAGCAGTCCCTAAAGAAATTTTTTTCTTGAAGCAGCCATTGTACTGGATCGATAATATGCACACCAACTGCAGGACCCCTAAGGGTACTAAGGAATCTTGTATTCAAGAATGTTTCCTGGACTGCAAGTTTGCAGTACTCAATTTGTCTTTCATTCTAAGGGGCCAAACTCACAAGGCCTTGGTGGTTATCTTGGGGCAGCAAGGTGGCCTCTATGGCCTAGTTACTGAATTCTGTGCAACATGAAGTATCAGCAGTAGAGCAGGAAAAGGTACAGTATATAGTAGTACACCGGTGGGCCAGTTCATCCTGTTGTTCAATCGGCAGTGAGTTGACTTTGTCAAACGTTCTTCTGATCTGGGACATCCCTTTTGGGTGTGGACACTTGGTGTCTACAGCTCCATTGTAGAGTCCCTGTAGGTGAGTTTCTCTCAATGAGGCTTCATGTAAATCAGACCACCTGAACACCTTCTGAGCAGGGTGGAGCGAGCCAGCAGACCCATATGATTAATATATCTGACTGTTTTGACATTTGCAGATTGGAGTGATTGTTCCAATGCTAGCAGTAAAAACACTAACATACTGCCTGTATGTGCCACACAATATGCAGTGTCGTAAATTCTAACTAGAATGTCATAATGTGTCTGCATTCAGTGCTTGGGCAACATGATGCAAGGATCAATAGCAGGCATATGGCCCAGGCCAACCTGCTTATGATCAATTGTATTAGCTAGAGTGTGTAACATGGAGCACAGGCACAAACAAAATCTCCCACCTGTAAAGGTGGTATCCTTATGATTCCGCATTGAGTGGCTTCCATTTCTTGATAATCTAGTTCATCTGCTGCCAAGTTATCCACATTGAACTCAATTTGTGACTTTATGAAGTCTTATTATGCATGCACATGTGTATAAGAAGGTATTCAGGTGATTGTCACCACTCCTGGAAGCTAGGAGGGGTGAAATACATTTAATTTTCCAAAGAAACTCTTAAGATTTCTGTTTGAGTTTAAGACTGCCTGACTGAACAATTAGAACATTTCTGTAGTCTGTTCTTTTTCATTTTGTGTGTCTGTGTTTTATTGGTTTATTTGTGTCTCTTCATGTTGCTTGGATAGTCCAGTGTAGCTCTAGGTTTGCATCCCACTCAAACTGGAGTGCCACCTGTTTCCACTTATATAAGGAACTGGTCTCAGGTGTGTACCGGTTTGTTCAGAATAAAAACCTGCAGCTACACTGGCCCTTCACAGATAAGTCTGACACTTCTGGTGAACATGATACAGTCTGCATTTCATGCCTCCATATATTTGTAGTAAGAAATTGATTCACGTCGAGAATTGTTCCATCAAGGGAATAGTTCCAAACTCTAATGCCCTTATGTCTTTCTCCATCTCCATTCTTCTTTGTGTATTATGAGATGCATAAACCCATACTTTAAAGTTATATTTTAGCTTTAACAACCATTGCAGCTGACTGAGAAATCATATGAAAATATTTTGCTTTAGCCACCACTGTCTTCCCACATGAGACATTTCAACTGATTGACTTTCTCTCTCTCATAGTTGGAACTTTGGTAAAGGGATGAATAATATACCATATGCATGACATTATCTTAGTTACTGTATAAGGATATAGTTATATATGACATTTAAATATCTGTTGCAATATCAGTATTGTTTCCCAAAAATGATTGGAATAGAACATTTCAATTTGGGCTGTATGACTGAATGCAGAATTACATTATACTGTAATAGAAAATAACTTTAATGCCAATGTTATGGTATAGTAATATAGATAATGTCATAAAAATATTTCTTAGGTTAAAAGAGGGAAGCCTACTTTTTAAAGTAGGCTTCAATTATTCAATTCTGGTGCCATGTTTGGATCCTTAAAAAAGCATAAAATTGAGTAAGGTCTTAATAAAAATCATATGCATATGTAAATAACCAGATTCAGAATATCTTGAGAGAAGCATGATGTGTCTAAATATTGATTCTCTTTTTTTTCCCATCCATAGTTTGGTTTTTCACGTTGGGGATTTTTCATACATTTCACCCCTGATGGTGGAAGGAAGCAGTTTGGTGCAACTCATAGACTGGTTTATAATGTGTAAAAAAGATGTTCTCGATTGGCCATCTTTTAATATAAGTGTCCACTTAGGTGCCCGCATTGAGGAGTTCTTCTATGAGAAACTGGACAGAAAGATCCCGACAAGAACCACCAATGGTGAGCTGCTGGGACAGTACATGCAGGATGCTGCCAAGGACTTTGGACCTGGAACTGCGTATGGTATGTAAAGTTGAACCTGTGGTCATGGAGGGAAGGTTTGGTGCCATTTTTCCCATTATTTATCTCAGAAAAGGGTAATGTGTGACATAAATGATGAAGGAGATGGAATCAAGGTCTAATAAAACAAATCCTCAACACAAAATACTGCCGTCTCCTTTTATAACACACACACACACTGGCTTATAGCCTGTATTCAGTTGGATGCTTTTCAGTGGGCAGTAGAGGGCACACTTGTCTTCTCTATCATATACCATAAGACTGGAACTGAACTAGTTCACTATATATCTCGCTACATGTCAAATGTCAACAGGTCATGAGCATTACAATGGCATATTTAATAGTAAAAACTCTATTACACTGCTATGTACAATGTAATAGTAATTCTGCATTCTGCAATTCTGGTTAATGTACCTTTAAATTGTGGATTTGTCTGCAGCATAAAAATGACCAGCCAATATACATTATCATGACCAACCATATAATGACTTATAAATACCAATACTGTATTTTATATACAAGTTGCTCTGGTGTTTTAAGATGCACTCCCTCAGTTTCTGTGTACGGAGCCCACCATAAGTTATTTTAAAAATAACGTCCTAGACATTTTTATCTAGCATAAATATACTTCTCATATGTAACTTGAAGATGAAAAATCAGCAAATTTATTGATCAGTGCTCATTTAGCAATGATTGATTTGTGGGAACAAGTTAGCCTGGAAAGCAAGTCCTACCCCAAACAAAATTTTGCTTTAGGAAATCTGACTGCTGAAGCATGGAGCACCATGAAGGCCATCAAGTGGAGAAAATTGGACACTACAGTGACATTATCAAGAATAGGATGTCCCTCCAAAACTGATGAAAGCACAAGAAGAAAACTTATCAAGGAGGCTGTCTAGAGACTTATGGCAACATTAAAGGAGCTGCAGGAATATCTGGCGAGTACTGTTCACTCCCTGTGACAACAATCTCCTGTACTTACATGTCTGGGCTATGCGGTAGGGTGGCCAGATGTAAACCCTTTCTTGCAAAAAAAAACAAAAAAAAAAACAAGCCTGTGTAATTCACCCCAAACCATGTGGCAGAATGTGTTCTGGCAAAATGACATAATTCTAAAAGATATGTTTGGTGCAAAAACAAGACAGTTTATCACCCAAATACCACCATACCCATGGTGAAGCATGGTGGTGGCAGCATCATGCTATGGGGCAGCTTCTCTTCAGCTGGGACTGGGGCTCTAGTCAAGTTAGAGTTAATCATGTATAGGTCCAAATACCATACCTGCAGGCCTCTTCTATGCAGCTGACACTGGGCAGAAATGGCATCCATAGAAGAGTGGCGAAGTGAAAACCACTGCTAACCCAGAAGAACATTAAGGCTTGTCTGAACACCTTGATGATCCTCAAACCTTTTGGGAGAATGCTCTATGGATTGATGAATCGAAAGTGGAACTGTTTGGAAGACATGGGTCCCGTTACATCTGGCATAAACCAAACACAGAATTCCACAAAAAGAACAAGCATGGTGGTGGAAGTGTGATGGTGTGGGGATGCTTTTCTGCTTCAGGGCCTGGACAACTTGCAGTAATTGAGGGAAACATGAATTCTGCTCTCTACCAGAAAATCCTAAAGGAGAATGTCCGGTCTTCAGTCCGTAAGTTGAAACTCTAGCATTACGCAGCAAAACAATGATCCAAAGCATAGGAGTAAATCCACCTCTGAGTGGCTCAAAAAAAAAAAAAGTGGAGTGGCCTAGTCAAAGTCCTGAATTGAACCCAATTGAGATGCTGTGGCAGGACCTTAAACAGGCAGTTCATGCTTGAAAACCCTCCAATGTGGCTGAACTAAAGCAGTTCTGCAAAGAAGAGTGGGCCAAAATTCCACCACAGACTGATCTCCAGTTATCTGAAGTGTTTGGTTGCAGTTATTGCTGCTAAAGATGGCACAACCAGATTTTATGTTTAAAGGGGCAATTAGTTTTTCACATGGGTGATAGGTGTTGGATAACTTTTTTATTAACAACTGTATTGTGTGTTTAAGATTTTTGAAGATCTAAAACTATTTAGTATGAGAAATTAGGATGGGGCAAATACATTTTCACAGCACTGTATTTAAATGAGTCTCTGCTTAAAAGGATCATTTTGGGCTGTTTTGACTAGTTTAAACATTGTAAATTCCACATAACTACTGGCGGTCACATTTTGGAAACTAGGATGATGAAGTTTTTTTTTCTATAAATGGTTTGCATAACAAATGAAGATGTGGTGTGGGCTGGATGGCGTCTCCTGCTCATGTTTTTCAGAAGAGGACGTCCAGCATTTCCTGTGTTTAGATTTTTCCAGTGATTAAAGACTATTTAAATGATCCTCCTACACAATGGGCGCCAACTTGGATGTTAAATTGAAGAATAACTCATAAGCTTGTGTGAATTCCTTTGTGCCCTACTTTGCAGGAAGGGAATTGAAAGTTGAAGGCATTAACCTATAAATGCATAACACTGACCCATGACCTTATTTCCCCGGTCTACCTCATAGGGGACGAAAAGAATAGGATTAGAGTATCTGAGTCTGTTACAATAAGATATGGAAAAGATGAAATAATTTATATATTTTTCTTGTGATTCATTAATATTTAGTGGATTTGTACCTTTGCCAATCGTGAATATAGAATTGTTCATTATTTATTTGCATGGTTTTGCTATATTACCATAGTCGGTTAATGTGTATTTTAGTAGCAAGGTTTATATATTTAAGTTCCCTTTACATTTTTAGAAAATGGACAGAAAGCAGACAGACAAATTATAATTAAACAACAAATTACAAGTGATTAAATCTGATTTGTTTTCTCAGGCTGTAATAGCCTTTGCTTGCATATCCACATTATTTGTTATATAGTAACAACGCAGTCATGCATACAGTGAGCAGTGCAGGTGAAAGTTAGCTAATTAGCTAACTACCAACATGGAGATTTGTCTGTCGATCATGTTTTGCTTACTTTGTCTAGTGACTGTCTAGTGACAAGCTGCTGTAGTTGCAGATTTGTGATGTCATGAATCACCACACACTGAATGATTAAAAAAAAAAAACGGGAAAAAAAAATTCTGATCTGGACTGGTCAAACTGAGCTGTATGTCCAAAATCTGACAGGAAAAAGTCAAATGTCGTGTTTAGATTGCTGAAAATCTAAACTCAAAATTAATTCAGTATAAATATTAAAAGTTAAATATAACCAATGTCATTATTGGTAGGACATAATAATTTTGTGATATCCAATATATCATGAAAGATAGGCCTAATGTAATATAAAATAATAATTAGCTGTTTCTGTGTCTTTAGGAAGTACTTTGTACACTGTAGGAGACTATCAGAAGAGGCTAGGAGGTGCTGAGAGAGAGTTCTTACAAACATCGGCTGTCGGCTTCCTCACTCCTCTCCGGAATTTTCTAGAGGGTGACTGGAGAACCATATCGGTAAGATCAGCTTATTTGGAAGGGAGATCAACCAGCTTGCACACAGGGAGAAAGACTGATGTGTGGACCATTATATCATGAAAGTCATCTGTACTTTTAATATACAGTGCCCTCCGCCTAATATTGGCACCCTTGGTAAATATGAGCAAAGAAGGCTGTGAAAAATGGTCTGTTGTTTAACCATTTCATCTTTTGTTAAAAGAATTCACAAAAATACTCTGCTTTCATGGATATCAAACAATTGCGAACACAAAAAATCTTATCAAAAAAAAAACTTTGTTAAATATAGGTGTGCAACAATTATTGGCACCCCTATGAATTCATATGAGAGAAATATATTTGAAGTATATTCCCACTGATATTTTACATTTTTTTAGTGCACCTGGGTGACTAGGAACAGGAAATTTTTCAACCATGACTTCCTGTTTCACAGGGGTATAAATATGAGGTAACACATGGTCCAAAATCCCTTAGTCATTCATAACAATGGGTAAGACCAAGGAATATAACTGTGATGTGTGGCAAAAGGTTGTTGAGCTTCACAAAATGGGAAGTGGCTATAAGAAAATAGCACAAGCATTGAAAATGCCCATTTCCACTATCAGGGCAAGAATTATGAAGTTCCAGTCAACTGGAAATGTTATGATTCAACCTGGAATTGGACGCGTGTCTATATTGTCTCAAAGCACTGTGAAGAGGATGGTTCGAGTGGCCAAAAAATCTCCAAGGATCACAGCTGGAGAATTGCAGAAGTTAGTTGCATCTTGGGGTCAGAAAGTCTCCAAAACTACAATCCGAAGTCACCTATATCACCACAAGTTGTTTGGAAGGGTTTCAAGAAAAAAGCTTCTACTCTCATCCAAAAACAAACTCAAGCATCTTCAGTTTGCCAGACACTACTGGAACTTCAAATGGGATCGGGTTCTATGTTCAGATGAAACCAAAATAGAGCTTTTTGGCAATAAACACCAGAGGTGGTTTTGGCGCACACAGAGAGGTAGCCATATGGAAAAGTACCTCATGCCCACGGTTAAATATGGTGGTGGCTCTTTAATGTTTTGGGGCTGTTTTTCTGCCAGAGGACCTGGATAATGTGTTAGGACACATGGCATCATGGACTCTATTAAATATCAACGAATATTAAATGAAAACCTGACTGCCTCTGCCAAAAAGCTTAAAATGGCCCGTGGTTGGATCTTCCAGCAGGACAACATACATAAATATGTACATATATATTTGGATAAACTTTTGTTTTGTTTGCAGTTGTGTGATATCCATGAGAGCAGAGTATTTTTTTTTGTGAATTCTTTGAACAAAAGATCAAAAGATTAAACAAATGGACAGTTTTTTCACAGTTTTCTGTGCTTATATTTACTAAGGGTGCCAATATTACTGGAGGGCACTGTATTTATAATGCTTTGTTTTTATACAGGGTGATGCAAGTCTTTTTGTTTAAACAACAATAAAATTTGTGATTAATTTTTTGATTATGTTTGTTTTGTTTTGGAGTCTTCAGTACACAGCTGGACTTGTCTGTCCATAACTAGGTCAAAGGGCATATGTGGTGAGATCAACTGTATGTCTTTCAGAAAGAAAGAAGGCTATTAGAGAACCGCCGCCTTGACTTGGATGTCTGCAAAGCACGCCTGAAGAAAGCCAAGCTGGCGGAAGCTAAGGCTGCTGTGAGTCATGTTTCCCCTTGCTTAACTTTTTTTGCTGGATTTCTGTTTCTTGATCCAGTTCCACCCCCTCCGACCCCGGTTCATACAGTCATTTGCGGTTTCCCTCACATGCACATTTTGCATTATCCAGGGAAACATATCTTCTTTGAATGGTGCAATGTATCCCAGTGAGTCAGCATGATGATGAAGTGGAGTCACCATCTGAGCAGTGTGTTTACAATTGCACTCATGATTGAGTTGCATCAGGCCATCAGGATGATGATGTCTTCAAATGATCCCTGCTAAGATCATTCCTGGAACTGCTTTCATAGCAAAGGATGTCATGTAACTAGTGGATAGATAAAAGTTAAGAGTTTGGTTTCATAAACTTTGATTTGGTGATGTCACCATGCGTTATACTCAATCCAGGCTCAAAGGATTAATTTTTTAAAAAAATGACTGGCCCCTATTTGCTGCCTTTTTCCATTGTTAAATGTCTGGTGACTCAGTCATCAGGTGGTTCATCTTGGAGATAACTTTAAACATGTAGGGACTCAAGTGTGATAGACATTCATAACTAAACAATAGAAGTAATTTGTCCTTTAAAAAGTAACAGGCCATAAAATAGAAAATCTGACTGGAACCTGACTAGTGACATTAATACCTGTGACTCATTCTATCATTTAAAACAGTAGACACAATATCTCCTTTTGGGTCATATGGTTTTGATAAAGTTCTTAGAGTTTCTTGGTTGCTCAAATACCTATCTTTACATAATTGGTACTTAGATTATTGGATTAACTAGATTAACAGGTGAATACATGGAACAGTCATCACTTTCTTGCCTGTCGCATCTCTGTGTGTATGTGTTTGTCCATAGATGTGAGGAGTGCAATCCCATATCTTTTATTATGTGCATTAACATGTTTCTTTGTTGTCGTTTGCACAGTGTGAGGGAGATGTGAGTACCAGTGTGTGTGTGTGTGAGAATGTGTTTGTCTCATGTATTGTTTCCCTTTGGTTTTCTCTGGTTTAACCTTTTATATTAAGTTTCTCATCCTTTTCCAATCAGCGAAGTCTTGTGGCTATTAAAATGGCTAGTCATAACAAATAAACAAACAAACAAAAACAAAAAATCAACAGACATACAAATGGCCTTTATGTTTTTTCTTAATATGGACAAAGCTTAAGCAGATCAGTTAAAGCGTAGCACTGAATGGCATTGCTTGGGACCTAACATACTTCTCAGGCCATCCTGACATTTGGACTCACAAACTTCTGGTCATTAATACAGAACCACTGAAAATACAAATGCCCGAGTATCTACTGTACTTAAAAGTGAATTAACATGCCTTTCCATTTACTTTTACTCCAAGTTATATTTTCGAGTACAAATTTCAGAAACTTTGAATTATTGTGAATACTTATGAGTAAGGTGGCCTACATAAGTGCCTTACAAAAGATAGATCCATCAAAATTTTAAAATGTCTTCAATGTTCAGAGTATATCTTTATTGTGACTTATTGTATGAGCACACTGAAATTGGCACACATATCTCCCTCTGCTGCTCTCGGCATATTGCATTTACACTGCCGGTGGCATGAATGGTTGAAGGGTGTGTCTGTCTACAGCATGGATTTCAAAGGAAAGTAGTAGCTACTTTAAGTAGAATACTTTCATTCATATCCTCTGCATGGAAGGAAAACACATGAGTGCTCAGGCACTTGCTAGGGACTGGAGAGTGTAACTCTTGTTTATTTAGGATTTACATAAGGTCAAAGCAACTTACAGTGGTGCTTGAAAGTTTATGAACCTTTTACAATGTTCTATATTTCTGCATAAATATGACCTAAAACAACAACAGATTTTCACACAAGACCTAAAAGTAGATAAAGAGAACCCAATTAAACCAATGAGACAAAAATATTATACTTTGTCATTTATTTATTGAGGAAAATGATCCAATATTACATACCTGTGAGTGGCAAAAGTATGTAAACCTTTGCCTTCAGTATCTGGTGTGACCCACTTGTGCAGCAATAACTACAGCTAAATGTTTCCAGTAACTGTTGATCAGTCCTGCACATTGGCTTGGAGGAATTTTAGCCCATTCGTTAATACAGAGCTTCGACTCTGGGATGTTGGTGGGTTTCCTCACATGAACTGCTTGCTTCAGGTCCGTCCACAACATTTCTACAGGATTAAGGTCAGAACATTGACATGGCCAGTCCAAAACATTGTCTTGCTGCATGACCCACTTTCTCTTGAGATTCAGTTCATGAACAGATGTTCAGACATTTTAAATATGTCCTGGCCCAGATGCAGCAAAACATGCCCAAACCATGATACTACGACCAGCATGTTTCATGGAATAAGGAATAAGATGGAATAAGGTTCTTATGCTGGAATTCAGTGTTTTCCTTTCTCCAAACATAAGACACCTCATTTAAACTAAAAAGTTCTATTTTGGTCTCAACTGTAGCGAATCTAGCTCAAATGGGTGAAATATATCTATAGCTCTAATCGAAGCGTGTTCTGATTAAGTATGGATATAAATCGACCATGAAAGGGAATGTTATAGTAATTACTGTAACCTAGCTTTAGAATTAAATGCGAAGCAGCTTGATCTGTTTGTCCACCAAACTTACCAGGGCAGTCTTCGTATTACTCTAAAAGAATAAATTATCCTTCTGGCCACGAAGCATAGTTTATTCTAAGTTAACAGAAATCCAGCGCGTAATGAGGAGCACGTTAAAAGTGAACCTTGTCATAAGTAAAAACAGACGATCCAGCGTGATAACCATGGATTTTAATAACTACGTAAAAACTACTGATATACACAACTAGGTACAAACAAATAATACATATATATACAGGGTAAGTGAAAGAAACAGAAGGAAAAGTAATGGAAGTAACAATGGCAGAACACAGTTTAACCTCGAGAATCAGCAAAGGAATTCGAATTCAACTTTTCAACAAAAGTGGCTCTGACTTAAAGGACACCTCTATAGATCAATTGGAATTATACTTGCGTTAATTTTATGCCGTTCGCGAGGGTCCTTGATTCGTAGATTTAGCGAGGAATTTGCTGGTTCTTCGGCGTCGGTAGAGTAGGGGTGAACGGAGTTGAGTCTCGCCCGAGGATGAAGAATATGGTAATTGCCACGTGGTTTCACGAGACAAAGGAGAGTCCGGAGGAATGCCGGAAACGGAAGGCGGCAAGGTGAGAAGTAGGAAGAGGGTGAGAAAAAGCGAATGAGCGAGCCAGCGGGGGACGCGTGTCGTGGTCTTTTATGGACAATGCCAATGTACACGCCTCTCTGAGCTGCTGGCGAATCCAGAGAGAGGTGAGAAAGTTCTGGGGGAAAACTTCCTTGGTCTGTCCCAGAACGGGTCGCATGTCAGGGCGGGGTTTGTGTTAAGTTTGGATCAATATGGTATTTGATAAAACATGGAAAAGTATAGAATGATACATCCTATCGTCCTGTAGTATGCATCATTAATTGGCATATTATGAGACAATGATTTTGGTACCGAACTTCAAGGAGATTATGATATCTTGGACAGTGTAGGATCATTAGACATAGTTACAGACAACTTAAAAATTAGCTTTTCGCTCAAACTATATAAAATTGCTACAACTAGGTTATCTAGACACACAACACATGCATATACGAATACATCATAACTATCTAGGGATATGATTACAGGTTACATTCAAGAGACATGTTCACTGTGTGTGTGCGTGAGTGTGTGCATGTCCAGAAGAGGGGGCTGGCGTTCTTCCAAAGTCACAACGGTCCTTTGGTCACCTCAGGGTGACCTTCTAGGGAGGAGGTTCTTTGCTAGACCGGTTGGCTCCGATGTTAATCTCTGAGGTCGTAAACTGAGATTAAATCGAAGATTTACGGGCCCTGGGGTCGGGAAATGGTGGATCCTTGTTGACGAACTAATCCTGAAGTTTCCCAGACGTTCAGTCATCAAAGGTTTCTTTTATTGCGGGAGTAGGTCCTGTGTAGGTTCCCAAAGAGTCTCCTGAATTCCAGAGTTGCATCTGGTCAAAGAAGGCCTCTCGGGTTATTCTGGGTCACTTAAAGGAATGAAACTTTATATGTTTCACTTGGGTTAATTTAGAAATCAGTTTGGGCACCCCGATACGTTACACAACCATCCCCAGAACATTTTTTCCAGTAGTCTTCTGGCTTGTCCACATGATCTTTAGCAAAATGCAGATGGGCAGCAGTGTTCTTTTTGGAGAGCAGTGGTTTTCTCCTTGCAACCCTGCCATGTACACCATTTGTGTTCAGTGTTCTCCTGATGGTGGGCGCATGAACATTAACATTAGCCAATGTGAGGGAGTTCTTTAGTTGCTTAGAAGTTACCCTGAGTTCCTTTGTGACCTCGTGGACTATTACACTTCTTGCTCTTGGGGTGATCTTTGTTGGTCGACCACTCCTGGGGAGGGTAACAATGGTCTTGAATTTCCTCCATTTGTACACAGTCTGTCTGACTGTGGATTGGAGTCCAAACTCTTTAGAGATGGTTTTGTAATATTTTCCAGCCTGATGAGCATACTTTTGCTACTCTCAGATATGTACTATTGGATCATTTCCCTCAATAAATAAATAAATATTCAATAAAATAAAATCAAGTTTGATATTTTTGTATCATTTGTTTAATTGGGTTCTCTTTGTCTACTTTTAGGTCTTGTGGGAAAATCTGATGATGTTTTAGGTCATATTTATGCAGATGTATAGAAAATTCTAAAGGATTCACAAACTTTCAAGCACCACTGTATGTGGATGCCTAGCCAGGTGAGTTGAGGATTCCATGTGGGCAGATTCCATTTGGCTGTACTAGTTTCTAGTTTCCAGTTTCTAGGGTTGATTTACACATATCCAGCAGCACTTATTGTACCAGCCATACACGATAAGCAGTTAACCCAACTCAGGCTAGCTGCCACTGACTTCTGAATAGCTGCAGCCATGAAGAGATGAAGTTGATCGTAGATGATGAGTGATAGCCATATGATAGAGGTGTCCAATCTCATCCTCAAAGGGCAGGTGTTTTTGCAGGTTTTCATTGCACCTGTTTAATCAGTTCATCTTTGCTGTCAATCAAATATCATCTGTGGCTCCTGTGGGTGGAACAAAAACCTGCAGCCACACCGGCTCTTCGTGGACAAGTTCGGACACTCCTACCATATAACACTGGTATTTATGTCAAATCAAGTTAAGTGGCTTTTACTGTCATTCCTCCATATAGCTTGTACACGTTGGAACGAAATGTCACTTCCCCAGGACCATGGTGCAATCACATAATACAGTGGCACAGTACACATGACTTCATACAGTGTAGATACATGACACTGTGAGCTGAGTGCAAACAATGTAGTAAATACACAGGCCAGTTCATGTCAACTAGACAGGACAACAGAACAGTGTTGAGTTATAAAAAAAAACAAAAAAAAACGATGAGTGCAACAATTGTCTGCAAACTATTGACTGTAGTAGCAGCAGCAATCAACTGTCTTAATAGTAAAGTGAGAGTCATAATATATTATACACTGATCAGCAATGACATTAAAACCACTGATGGGAGATGTGAATAACACTGATTATCTGGTTACAGTGGCACCTGTCAAGGGGTGGGATATATTACGCAGCAAGTGAACAGTCAGTTCTTGAAGTTGATGTGTTGGAAGCAGGAAAAATGGCCAAGCGTAAGGATCTGAATGACTTTGACAAGGACCAAATTGTGATGGCTAAACGACTGGGTCAGAGCATCTCCAAAACGGCAGGTGTTGTGAGGTGGTCCCGGTATGCAGTGGTTAGTACCTACCAAAAGTGGTCGAAGGAAGGACAACCAGTGAACTGGCGATAGGGCCATGGGTGACCCATGTGTAAAGGCTCCCACAGAAGAGCTACTGTAGCACAAATTGCTGAAAAAGTTAATGTTGGCTGTGAGAGAAAGGTGTAAGAACCCAAAGTGCATCTCAGCTTGCTGTGTATGGTGCTGCATAGCTGCAGACTGGTGAGAGTGCCCATGCTGACCCCTGTCAAGAGCACCTACAATGGGCACATGAGCATCAGAACTGCACCATGGAGCAATGGAAGAAGGTGGCCTGGTCTGATGAATCACGTTTTCTTCTTTTATATTTACATTTATGGCATTTGGCAGACACCCTTAATTTCATTTATACATCTGAGCAAGATGTTATACTCAGATTGTTATACTTAGCCATTTTCCCTGCTTCCAACACATCAACTTCAAGAACCGACTGTTCACTTGCTCTAATATATCCCACCCCTTGACAGGTGCCAATGTAATGAGATAATCAATGTTATTCTCTTCACCTGTCAGTTGTTTTCATGTTATGGCTGATCGCTCTATAATAAAGTGTCCAATAGCAGTATTGTGAAGTGCAGGTGTATAGTGGTAGCTCTTGGGAGGTTTTGATTAGTCCAGTTAGAAGCCATATGTTGAGGGATTCTAACAAGTATTACATTGTGACTTTGTTGAAGGTCTCAGCAAGAAGATATCCAGGTGATTATTACCACTCCTGGTGGTTAAGAGCATTGAAATAGAACTATGATTTCATGATTTTCAGGTTTATTTGCAAACCACCTTGTAGACAGACACCCATCAAACATTTACACAGTGTTCAGGTCACGTTGGGGCAAGAGGATTGGAGGGAGATATTTGTGCTTTTGTGGATTGTGCATATATTTAACTGTGTATATTGGAATTTACTGTGTTCTAAGGCTTTACTGTCATAAAGCAAATTAATGCTTGCTTTCTTCTTAGACGTGCTTTAAAAGCACACAGTTGGTGTGCCATCCCAATGACTAAGGTGTTGCATTCAAAACAGCAGTATTCTGTGATTCTGTGCTAATATGCAATATATGAGTTATTGGGGTCTGGATTTCTGGGCACTGATTAAGCATAATAATGTTCAAAAACTTCAAAATTAAATAATAACTTCTAAATTCAAAATAATATTTTTTTTCTTTTGCAACAAATACTGCTTAATATATACCTATTTACTCTGTCATAGTAACCATGGTATGAAAATCTTAAAAATTAAGTAGGCCTTGCCCTTTATATAAATCAGTACACTCTCCTTGAATGGTACAACATTTGAAACTTTTCATTTGGTCGTGGATTTCCCTAATCTGTTAGCTAATTGATCCAATTGGATCATTTAGGCATTAAAGCAACATATAAAGGTCACAGTATGATTAAAATATCTTTTAAAATAATTAAAATTAAAATAATTTTATGATTGAACCAGTAAGGTGAATCTCTTGAACCAATAAGGTGAATCTCATAGAATTATGAGACGGAGATACTGCCTGACAAAACAGAACATGAAGACATGACGAGAGATGCTGCTTAGTATTAAGTATGATTCTGCAATATTAACCAGTCTCTCCTGTCTGGGGCTGTCTGCTTTTTGGAAATGACAAAGGATTATCATTTGACTCTGCATCTTATGTTTTGCTTTGCTGCTTGCTTGCTTTTGTTTGCGTTGCTTAGTTTTAACTAAGTGTGCTGTGTGCTGAGGCAGTTGATCTGGATGCATGATTCTGTGTTAAATTCTGTTTCCCCCCTTCACTTTTAGGCTGCACCTGATTTTCAGGAGACTAGGCCCCGCAATTATGTTCTGTCTGCCAGTGCATCTGCGGTAAGAGTGCTGCAGAAAATATTGGTCTCTTTCTCTTCCTGTCCCTCTCCCTCTCAAGAAATTAAGCGCCAATCCGAAATAAAAAGCACCACGCCTGGTTTACATGAAAAATGCTTGCCAAACGCTCCCACATATTGATCTAAAAATCTAGATTTTTATGCTCAAACAGTCCATCTCGTCCATGTACAGATTTTGTTTGATTATATGTTCTAGGGCGATTCCGAGGACAGAGCTATGATTTTTATTTCAAGCAAATTACTGGGATTTGAGCCATAAAATGTTTACAAAACTTTATTAAATATCAAAGGACAACATGGGGAAAATGGAGTGAGGAAGGAATGTGTGTGGGTGGGTTCTTATTTTTAGTGTATGTTTCTATTTTTGTCCATCCTCCCTGTTGTGGCCTGTTCAGTGACCTTTGCGTACTCTGTTCATTTGACTAGTGAGTTTGTATCTTGGAATTTTCCTTTTGGTGAATTCAATAAATAGACATTTTTATCTATTTTTGTCTTTTGTTTTGAACGTGCTAGGGGTAAAAGTTCAGATTTGAAAAGTTCCGAAGCCTAAGATCCACCCATCCATTTTCTGTACTGCTTATCCTACACAGGGTCATGGGGGAGCTCGAGGGCACAAGGTGGGGGACACCCCACTGCAGGGCACAATCATACTCACATTCACACACTATGGACAATTTAAAGATGCCAATCAGCCTGCAATGCATGAGTTTGAATTGGGGGAGGAAGCCAGAGTGCCTGGAGGAAACCCCCGAAGCACAAGGAGAGCATGCAAGTGGCGCGCACACATGCCGGAGGTGGGAATTGAACCCCCAATCCTGGAAGTGCAAGGCAAACATGCTAACCACTAAGCCATATCAGATTTAAAAAAATTCAGAAATCCCAAAAACAAAATCTAATCTCAGAAATACATATTTTATATAAATTAGCTCAAAGGTGTGTCACCAGGATTTCCAGGGAAAAGTAGATGCTTTCAGAGTGGTTGAACTCAACGTGAAGTTCTGAAATGGAGCGAAATTTAAAAAAAAAAAAAAAAAAAGGAAGATGAACCAAAACGGTGATCCAGCAAAGATAGCATTATTGTAGCCTAACTAGCTAGAACAATACCTAAATAGTTACACTGGGCATATACTGAGTATGCTTAACATCACTGTAGAAAACATGCTATTCAAGTAGAATATAAAAGGTTTAAATGCACTTACCTCATTTCAGTTCATCCTTCTTTTTTTTCGCTCCACAGCCCTTCACTTCACTTCGTGATCATGGTATGACTGTGTCAAGCAACTATGACTGTGGCTAAATTCAAACTCTATGAAAGCGGCTACTTGGGAATCTCAGGATTATTCAACTTTGACCTAATGTACATAAAATGTTGGAAATTTGAATTTTTTGGGATTTGTTGGGTTTAGAGTTCTGAATTTTTAAAATCGAAAATCTTACCTCTAGCAAGTTCAAAACAAAGGGAAAAAACAGATAAAATATAATTGTATTCAGTGTGATGTGTATAGGCTTCAAATATACAAAAATAATATTCAGATACTTGTGGCTCTATTGCAGCCCTGGGAGCCCTGGGGTTTAAACCCACCCACTGGGTGTACTATCATTATGACAAAACTTTATCCACTTGTTTGGTAAGACCACCATGAAGTACATGTTTCTTTTTTGAGTAAGACTTTTTACAATGTAAACAATGTCTTCTCCCTACATTATTCACTTTTAACAAAACAGTGGGCTACAGTTGCACTTAATTTACAATTCTGAATGTGTATGATGATTGTTATGCTGTATGTTTTGCCTTTGCTTTCTTATTGCTGTGTTATGTTTTGAGTGGTTGAAATATTTTTGTGTGAAGTAAATGGTAGTACCTAGTTTTATATGGTGCACTGAAGGTAAATATAAGTCTAAACTTTTTGTCAGTGTCTTCAAGGACTATTTACTGTTGTCTGAATAGCTTTGTGTGTGTGTGTGTGTGTGTGTGTGTGTGTGTGTGTGTGTGTGTGTGTGTGTGAGAGAGAGACAGAGATGGTTCTTTCTATAGATCTTGTCTAGTCACTTAAGCATCTTGTTTGTATTGTGATGTTATGCCGTGAATTCTTGGGTTATCAATAGAGGCTTGATATACAATGGGTTTAAGTGTCCTTAAGCGTAGGAGTCTTGGCTTGCTTATGTGAACTAGTAATGAGTTTGAGTAGTGGTGTAATGGAGTAGTCAAGGGTTTAAGTGAGCTCTCATTATGTAATAACTTAGTAAAATACTGCTTTTTTCCTACCTGACACAAAATTGCCTCTCCAGCATTATCATCTTTATTGATGAACATACTACTGTTACTTGTACAGTGTTCTAATATTTATAATGTACACCACTGAGATTTTACACTTAGATAAGCCTATATAGTGAGCAGCCATTTAGAATTTAATTTGGCTGTGCGATGGAGGCAGATAAAAGTTTCAGTGAAAAGATGATAAAAGATGAAAATGCAGTTTGTTCACTGTCTCGGTGTCTGGTGTCAAGTTTTAACTGTAACTTATAATAGCTGCCCCTATTCCCATTTCAGCATTAGTCTTCTGGATAAAAATGCACTACACTGTCATGGTGGAAGAAGGGGCGTAACCTGGCCTGGGCAATTGGGACTGTAGCCCCGAAAATTTTTTCTTTAGACCCCAATAATTCTCCACTTAGAGCAGTGTGTCACTATGTAACTGAACGTCAGTAAAAGAAGAAGGCAGTGTTGTAAATTTATTGGCTGACAGTGTGAGTGGAAAACTGGATATAACAAGGTGTGTAAATGTCTATATGAGTTCCAAGTTACATGAACATGATATAAGCAGAGCCTAAGGACAGTTACCATACTTTGCATGGTACTGTAGCAGCTAAACCCATGCAGTGATAGCTTAGTTGTGCCTTCCCTTGGCTTGTGACACCAAACTAGCCTAGTGTTAGGCAAAAAGGTTTAATATTTCATCACTCTGTCATGCAAACAGTGATGAGAACCAAGGCAAGTTTTATGATAAATCCAACTTTTTGTCCAGTTTTCACATTTTTAAGCAATTAGCCCTCACTTGCAAGGGAATAAAATACATGGAAACAGTCTATTTAGAAGTTTTTAAAGGTTTTTTAATGGAGAAAATTTGGGCTCAGCCTCGGATGATTAACAGTCCAGCTATGCCCCTGGCTGGAAGCATCCTGTGTGTGGCTCCACATCTGGTGAAAATTTGGGATAAAATTTGGTATAGAACGTCATCTACATCGCAAAAGAAAAAAAAAAAGGTTGATTTAATTTATTCCCTGGTCAGTGGTCAAAGAATGGATAACTGTGTTTGAGCTCTCGTCTGACCTCAAGTGGATAGCACTTCTAACATTCCAGATGTAGGAAAAAAAAAAAAAGTTAATTTAAAAAAAAAACAAAACCCTGAAAAAACACACAGTGCCATTGCCTTGAATCAAACGTCTACGCAGCCACACAACACACTCTACTATGCATTATCAGACAGCAACATGCTGCATTGAACAAAAGCCACGAGAAAGCTAGCCCTAATGGAATCCTTAAAATAATGGGGTATAAAAAGGTAGGTCTTTACCTTGTAGAAGTTATATTGTCATATATATTTATGTAAATTTGTAGCTAAGTGCTTGAAAAATCTACCTCAGTAAAAACCAACCTCCCAAGGATTTTTATTTCTTTATTTTGCTTTACACAGTCATCTATTCTGTGACCATTCTGTCCCACTGTCAAAACTTGTATAAACACAAGTCAAGTAGGATCAATGTACAACTGAACAAATGAAAGCACATGTTGCATCAGAGTATTGAACTAGAATGAGCCAGTGGCTCAATATATAATTTTTTATTTTAAAATATTTCAATTGCTGGACTGAAAGCCTAGATATTTATTTATAGCTTCTGATTAGCTTGGGGGACCTCTTTCACCTGGGCCCAGGTTAGCCCGTGCATAAATCCAGCCCTGGCCACATCCACACATAACCCTGGTCTATGAATGGAAGGGACTGGTTTAATGTGTGTACATTAGTAAACAGGATCTCATAGCACTTGTTGGTGATTAGTAATTTAAACTTTGGCTTGAAAAGCCATGCTCATTGCACCACTTTCTAACTTAATGTCATCAGTGCATGAGTAAATAGCTAATGCCTCCTCTCTTGTCTGTTGTGCTGCATGAAATCAGCTGTGGAGTGAAGAGGTGGACAAAGTAAGTATACACTTATTTAAAACGGGGGTTATTGAACGACCCAAACCCGCTATGTGCTTTGTATAATTGGACGTGTGTGTTTGTGTTTATATTTTAGGCAGAGCAGGAATTGCGTGTGGCTCAGACAGAGTTTGACAGACAAGCTGAAGTAACCCGTCTACTCCTAGAAGGCATCAGCAGTACACACGTGAGTCTGAGTTGTTATCACACATATCTCTATGGTTCCACAATAACGCACACAGGGGAAATAGGATAATAATAAAAGCAGCTCCAGTCTCTGTTTTGTCAATATTTGCATTAAATATTTAGCTGTCCATGGATTTTTTTTCCATTCTGTGACGCAGATGTACGCAGAAATGTCCACTGTTCTGTTTCTAATTTAATTATTTCTGATTTGTTGTTTTTCCAGTAACCTTATGTGACGTGTTATATGACAGTACTTTACTATGTAATATATTGACCTGTGTTCCAATTAAGATTGTTTGATTGATTAATCTTTGCCAGACCATTTTAAATAATTTATATTAAATATACCGTATATTGATGAAAATACATGTATTGTAAGGGTATTTTGCCAGCATATATTTTGGATATTTCATCTTATGGTTTATATGGGTAAATACTGTATATTGTCTATATAATTTATAATAGATGTATAAAACATGTATTAAAGATGAGCTGTACATGCATACGAGATGCAGGATTTTAATGTAATCATAAATATAGGCCAGGGTAAAAGTTGCATTGCATAGCATTCATCCAGGTTTAGCCATTTTGAAAGCAAAACTGGACCTATGTAATTTCATTTAATATGCATTGTTTGTAGTGTAGTTCCTGAGATTAGCTGAGATTTACGTATACAGCCTTCCATTCCTTTTTATGTCTACTGCAAAAATGTAATTTACAGTGATTCCAACTGGAGTTCCTTTATTGTGTTCTTAGCAAATATATTTTTGCTGATTAAGTTAATCAGACATAAGTTGTTAAGAGACAAAAGGAATTAATAAAATACATGTCAAATAAAATGTTCCCTTATTACACTCTGATCAGGTAAATCATTTGCGTTGCCTGCATGAATTTGTGGAGGCCCAGGCAGCTTACTTTGCCCAGTGTCACAAGCACATGCAGGATCTTCAGAAGGAGCTCAGTAGGTGAGTGGCAACAGCTTAGTACATTAACTTCACTTGGCACAGTTGGGCAGGGATGTTATCTGCACTGGACTCTTCTTGCTATGTATGAATATGCATATACAGTCCCCTTCTAAACTGTTGGAACAGCAAGGCCAATTCATTTGTTTGTGCTATACACCAAGGACATTTGGGTTTGAGATCAAAAGATTGATATGAGATGAGAGTTTAGGATTTCAGCTTTTATTTCCCGCTATTTACATCTAGATGTGTTAAACAACATAAAACATAAAACCTTTTGTATCAGCCAACCCAATTTTTAGGTGAGCAAAAGTATAGGTACAGAGAAGTATTAAAGTAAATAACACTTAATATTTGGTTGCATATCCCTTGCTTGCAATAAGTGCATCAAGCATGTGATGCATTGACATCACCAAATTTGTTGGTTTCTTCTTTTGTGATGCTTTTCCAGGCTTTTAGCACAGCCTGGTTCAGTTGTTATTTGTTTTGGGGGTTTCTCCATTAAGTCTCCTCTTCAGGAGGTGAAATGCTGCTCAACTGGGTTAAGCTGTGGTGATTGACTTGGCCAGTCTAAAACCTTCCACTTTTCCTCTGATACAGTCCTTTGTTGAGTTGGCAGTGTGTTTTGGATCACTGTCTTGCTGCGTCCTCCCCATTAATTTTGGTGCATTTCTCTGTAAATTGGCTGACAAAATGTTCCTGAATTCATTCTACTGATACCATCATGAGTTACATCACCAATAAAAACTATTGAGAGTGCGCCAGAAGCAGCCATGCAAGTCCAAGCCATGACACTACCTCCACCATGTTTCACAGATGAGCTTATATGTTTTGGATCATGAGCAGATCCTTTCCTTCTCCACACTTTCCATCACTTTTTAGAGGTTAATTTTGGTTCCAGAACTTTTGTGGCTCATCTGTGTATTTCTTTGCAAATTCCAATCTGGCCTTCTGATTCTTACTGCTGATGAGTGGTTTGCATCTTGTGGTATGGCCTCTGCTCTTCTGCTCTTGCAGTCTTCATCAAACGGTGGATTGTGATACCAACAGGTTGTTGGTGATGTCACTGACTGTTGTTTTTGGGTTTTTCTTCACAGCTCTCACAATGTTTCTGTCATCAGCTGTTGTTGTTTTCCTTGGCCAACCCATTCGGTGTCTGTTGCTCAGTACACCAGTGGTTTCTTTCTTTTTCAGGACATTCCAAATTGTTGTATTGGCTTAGCCCAATGTTTGTGTTATGCCTCTGATCGATTTTCACTTTTTTCTCTGCTTCAAAATGGCTTGCATTTCTCCCATAGACAGCACTCTGATCTTCATATTTGCTCATCCTATTTAACAACAAATGCAGTCTTTACAGGTAAAACTGAAGGATGAACACCTGGGTAACAAGATACACCTGTTAGTCCCATGTTGCAATATTTTTGCTCGCTTACAAATTTGGTGGTCTGATACAAAATGTGCTATGTTCTATCTGTGCTATGTTCATCTACATATAAATAGCATGAAATAAAAGCTGAAATCATTTGATCTCAAACCGAAATGTCTTCAGTCTACAGCAAAAAACAAATGAATTGGCCTTGCCGTTCCAATAGTTTTGGAGGATAAGATCTGTACCCTGAGATATGTGGATGTTTTCTGCAAAAAGCCAACAATCAAAAACATAAAAACTTTGATACAAGCCATATTTGGAAGTGGACAAAAGAAGTTTTGTCTTGACCCTTGTCACCACCAGGCCTGATCTAAAGAAGGATGTGTTTGAACAGATATGTCGGGAAGATTGTGCAGATGTAGAGCTATGGGAATCAGATTTTGCAGATGTAGGGATATGGGAATATTACAGCTGTGTGGATCTGAAAGCTGTTTAGAGGATATGAAAAATGTTTGAGACACACAAAAGCAGTAAATAAAAACCTGGAGCATGTTGTTCAAGGGAAATGCAACACTGACATTGTTTTGTTTTCTTAAACACTTTATATTTGAACATGTATTTGATCATTTGTTGCTTGGGATGATGAAGAAGCATTTGTGAATCCTAGCACACTAAATGTTTTGTTGCTAACTTTAAATTCTTATTTTTTTCCCCCAAGGGTATCAACATTTTGTACACAACTATATACACAGATTTCATGCTAAATATTACCTGGAATTGTGTGGTCATTTAAGAGAGCTAGATGCAGTAGTGATGGAGCTAGGCTGAGCAGTGGAAAAGTACAGCTGTCCAGCTGCTTAGTAATGTGTACCACCTGGGAACTGCTCAGTAGAATCCTAGGCAAAATAAGCAAGTGAAGCAAGCAATCAGCTTAAGTCAGGGATTATACATTTCTGTCAAAATAAACTATGGTATAATTCACATCGCATGTCTAGTGACCTGGGAACATTATTTATAGAATGGGATCATTTTAAAATTGGGAATGTGGCTGTGCTCAGAAATGAAATGATTTCCCCTCTCTTCCTTTCTTTGGGCTTTCAGTGCAAATGGAGATACGTAAGTAATTTCCTTTCTCAAACATGCAGCACCAGAATAATTCTTATATTTGAATGAAAAATATTTGATTTAAAAATAAAATATCACTGTATTTCTATGACCCAAAATGCATGAAGGTGTAAAGTGTAAATAAATGAATGCATGTTACAACCCAATTCCAAAAAAGTTGGGATGCTGTGTAAAATGTAAATAAAAACAGAATGCAATGATTTGCAAATCTCATAAACCCATATGTTATTCACAATAGAACATAGAAAAGTGAGGAAATGTACAGTTTTAAGGAAAAAATAAGGTAATTTTGAATTTGATGGCAGCAACACATCTCAGAAAAGTTGGGACAGGGCTATGTTTGCCACTGTGTAGCATCCCCTCTTCTTTTAACAGCAGTACTGACCTGTTGCCAATTAACCTAATTAGTCACTTACTTTTCCAGCCCCCATCCCAACTTTTTTGAGACGTGTTGCGGCCATCAAATTCAAAATTACCTTATTTTTTTCTTAAAAATGTACATTTCCTCACTTTTCTATGTTCTATTCTGAATAACATATGGGTTTATGAGATTTGAAAATCATTGCATTCTGTTTCTATTTACATTTGACACATTTTTACACATTTTACATTTTACATTACAATTCCCAACTTTTTTGGAATTGTGGTTGTAGTTTTGGTAATATCTTATAGGCTGTGTTGTTTGTAGTAAATCAAATAGTTGGCTTGAAAAACATGACCAACATCACTTGAGATGCATCAGTAAATTTTTTTTTTCAGATACCACGTTTTTGGGTTACTCGCCAAACCCAGTGCTGATACTATAATGAGTAACCTACTTAGTATTAAGCAATCATGGAACATTTTGTTTAGCCCTGTTTATGTTGGTTGCTGCTGTGAAGTACTCATGTTGAGATTTTAATTCAAGATGTTTTAAGCAATATGTTTAATAGATAGGCCACCCTCACTCTCTATTAAAGATAATATTTAAACAGCGTAAAATGTTGTATCAGGTTTATTTTGTCTGCTGTGCACAAAACTGTGAATTCTTTAGAAATGTAACTTGCTTGTAGAGCCGCACGCTCCTGCAGTGGGGGAAAAAAGTATTTGATCCCCTGCTGATTTTGTACGTTTGCCCACTGACAAAGAAATGATCAGTCTATAATTTTAATGGTTTTAAAGAGCTCTATTTTGGTCTCATTTGACCACAGCACTTTCACCCAGTTCTCCTCTGAATCATTCAGGCAAACTTCAGACGGGCCTGTACATGTGCTTTCTTGAGCAGGGGGACCTTGCAGGCACTGCAGGATTTCAGTCCTTCACGGCGTAGTGTGTTACCACTTGTTTTCTTGGTGACTATGGTCCCAGCTGCCTTGAGATCACTAACAAGATCCTCCCGTGTAGTTCTGGGCTGATTCCTCACCGTCATCAGCAAGATTTCTGGCTCCCAGCTGTCATTTTTACAGGTAACAAACTGAGATTAGCGCACATCCTTTAAGAGAGTGCTCCTAATCTCAGCTCATTACCTGTGTAAAAGACACCTGGGAGCCAGAAATCTTGCTGATTGATAGGGGATCAAATACTTATTTCACTCATTATAATGCATATCAATTTATAACTTTTTTCAGATGCGTTTTTCTGGATTTTTTTGTTGTTATTCTGTCTCTCACTGTTAAAATACACCTACCATTAAAATTATAGACTGATCGTTTCTTTGTCAGTGGGCAAACGTACAAAATCAGCAGGGAATTAAATACTTTTTTCCCTCACTGTATAATAATTGCAATTCTGCTTTTCTTGGCTAGGTTTCCCAATGCCTTTGCTGCGAACCCCTCAGCATTAGCAATTTCCACTTCCTCTACTCTCTCAAGTGCTGCTGTGTCCGGGGTTTCCCCTCCTGCTGCCTCCTCCAGCTCTCTGGACACACTGAAAATTGAGGAGGTGAACCCTCCAGCCACTGGCACACGCAAGGCCAAAGTACTGTATGACTACGATGCTGCAGACACAAGCGAACTCTCGCTGTTAGCTGATGAGGTGGGCTCAGTGTGTGTAGCCTGTGTATGTGTGTTTTAAGTCCAAAATGTGCAGAGCTAACCAATAAAATGAAAAACAACAACAACCTGTCTCACAGCTGTGGTTCTCATTGCAAAGGACAATTTATGCAGGCTAGGCTGTATTTCTGAGCATAACATGCTGACGCAAACAAGGCAGAGAAATCAGACACACACACGCACATGCACATGCACAGACACATTCCTGAAACCTAGATGCTTCAGATACAGCAGATAAAATTTCATTACACCTCATTGTTTACAGATGACCAGTCTGTTATCTTTCCAAATGTCATAATGATGTAGGTGGTCCCACATGGCTACTTTAAAGATTTGCACAGCCCGAAAACCATTTATGACCAAGTCTGATCTTTGCTTCAGTGGATAATATTACCTGGATACTGTAGATTTTAGATAGAGAGCTGCTGCTGTAATCATAAAGACTTTCCAGTGCTCATTCCAGGACTGTTATTCACAATATGCTCATACTGAACATCCTTTGAACACACTTAGTACTGTTTGACTTTCTAATATACAGTTGTAGGAGAGTAATGATTTCTAATCTCACTATCCAGTGTCATGTAGAATAATTTTGGGATTGGAGAAGTCATTATAAGTTGCATTTTCAGTGGAATTAGGTTAACCACTTGAAACATTTGTTGTGTTGAACTATTTCAATTGCTTTTGTTTGATTTGTTCATTGCAAACAGCTGAAAGTCTGTAAATTTTGACAATAAACCTGATTTTCAGTGGGGGGTTGAATAATTTTGATTGCAACTGTAGAAGAGGATGGCTTCTTTTTGTCTCTTAAGGTTTTCTTTCTCATGCTGTCTCAGTGACTGCATTTACATGCACATCAATTTCTATTTAAGGTCTATATTCGGGTTGCATCCATATTCCGAATATAATGTTTATATGCGTTCAGGCATCTGAATATTCCTGTATACATTGTTGTTGTAAGTATGCCTGAGTTGCCATTCCTAAATACCTAGCCTACAGCTAAGCATCTGTTAGCACCCACAGTTCCTTGCAGACTGAGCATGCGCATATATCTTCTTTCAGTGGATTTTCTGAATAAGGTGTTTACAGGCAATAATTTTACGATTAAAACAGGCATGTTCCGGGGCTGGGAATCAGAATTTGGGGAATCAGAATATTGTCTTAATCTGAATTGGCCAATTGGATTACGGTGTTTGCATGACTCAATACTAATTAGAATATTGCCAAATACTGATTAATATCAGAATATCAATGTGCATGTAAACGTAGTCAATGAGATTTTCATAGCCAGTCTCGCCTTTGGTTTGCTCTTTATGCCTCCAGCCACTAGGTGGTCGTTTTCAGGTTGTCTGTACATCCGTCAGATTCTCATTATTATGCGATATTTCAAGAACAAGTGGTTAAGTTTGTAGGATTTATATGGAATTATCATTGTAACCAGCAGATGAAATTATTAGATTTTGGGTTTGATTCAAACAGGGTCAAGGTCACCTCCTTTCTCGCTGAAGTATATTTTACAGATATTTCAGGCATCAGAAAAACAGCTTTGTGCCAGCTCCATATTTTTCTGTCTCTGTTTATTAAATATTTGAATAACTTTGGAACAACTGTTTTGGAAAGAATGGGATGATATGTGACTGTGTCATGCTCTCTCTTCAGCTCATTACGGTCTACACCGTCCCAGGCATGGATCCAGACTGGCTCGTCGGAGAGCGTGGGAATCAGAAAGGCAAGGTGCCAGTCACATACCTGGAGCTGCTTAGCTAAATCCTCAAACACAAACACACATGCACAGACAGGTAGTTGCACATGGGAAGATGCAATGGTACCCTCCCTTACAGACACAGTTTCAATGTATTCAATGCTGTTGTCTGGTTTGTTGGGGGGAAATTAGTGAGTGGGAATGTAATGGAAAATTTGCATGAGCAAAGCTATTCAAACAGACCTGAACACTCTGGGACTTCATGAATATTTTGTGTTAGCTAGGTTCAGCTCATTCATTCCTACCCCATAAATTTAAAAAGGCCTAAGAAGTCAGCTTACTATGAGGAATTTCATGAGGATATGTTTAAAGATGTCAGCTTCCAAGATACTGCAAAATATAGATATAATACAATATAAATATGATGCAGAAACACCCTATTTCTGCTCATGACACCTGTGTCTTTATGCATCTCAGATGCTCATCAGATATATTCTTGTGATTATTATCGACACTGCAGGTTTTGTTTCAAAAACTGAAAAAATAAATATTTGAATTGCAAATTTAGGATCAAAGAGTGCTAAATACTATCAGAGTTTGAAAACTAACTAGGAGACTAAGACATCTACGTGTAGAAATGGAAAAGGTAATAGGAAAAACATTGAAATATCAGACTTTCTAATTGCCTTCTCTTTCCTTTTAAATTAATTGATCAAGTATCATGTTTTTCATTACCTGTGTTTGCCACAGAGGTTTAGTTAAAGTTATGTCAAATCAGAATAAGAGACATATTGTTGAGAGAATATATTTGGATGTGTTATATAGTAGTTATATAATGGATCACTCTTTACATCAATCCATCATAAATATTTATTAAAGGAATAAAACACTAGGAAGTGTGCTGTAAACTGAAAATAATCAACAAACCTGAAGCGGATTATTTTCCTCTAACAGCATGCCTGAAGTATACCTCCTGTACCACTGCAGTTTGCCAACTATTACAATTTTTCCTAATTCAAGTACGATACATTATTCAGTGGGGTCCATAAGTATTTGGACAGTGACAATTTGGACATTTTTGCCTCACCATTTGTACACCACCATAATGGATTTGAAATGAAGCAATCAAGATGTGATTGAAGTGTAGACTTTCAGCTTTAATTCAAGGGGTTTAACAAAAATATTGCATTAACTGTTTAGGATTCCCCCACCCCCCACAAAAAAAAAACTTGTTACTGAGAAACCACAGTGTAACGTCCTTTACTTTACCACCGTTATCTCAGTCAATTACAAAGCACTGGAGACTCTTTCCATAAATGTTAAATAAACATCTCCTTGCTGTTTTTTTTTATTTTTTATTTATTTATTTTTTTAAACGTTTTTAAATCTGTTTATAATTAGATGATGTAGAGAGTCTGGCATAAATGAATGAATTGTTGTGACCAATCAGATTTGAGAATTCAAAAATGCTATAGTTTAATATTACTTCTACCACAAACCTCCCAACAAGAAATATGACAATGGGCATTGTTTTGCTTTTTCTCCATGGTTTTGTTTGAGTATCTAGGAAAATGATAACAGTTGGAAATGCTTTTTCAGTTTCCATTTCCATGTACATCCCATATTACCTTTTCCTTTCCTTGAGCCATTTACAATTTCCAATTGCTTTAGGCAAAACAGATAACCTTGAAATGTAGTTATATGGTCGGGTTTCATAGTAAATTGAAGAAATCCCACTGATGACAAAATTTAGTGTAGACATAATCTGTTCAGAGAAAAATAATTGTCAATTGTATGAAGTCTAAAGGCTAAGTTTTCCAATTTGATGTCTAATTTAAACATTCTGTTTAAATATTCTGCCTTTGTAGCCCTAAAAATGCATCTGGATTATGAAATATTCCCTGGTGTCCTAAATAACATTGTTTTTTCTTTTTTGTTGTTGTTTTTTTTTTTAATCGATTCTTCTTTCTATCTACATCTCATCCAACTAGAAGAAGCTATTTAAAGAACACTAACAATAGCTTATTTACATAATGTTGTAATGAAATCGGTAGTGTTTGTGTGTGTTTGTGTGTTTTTATTTTATTGCCTGAAGCTAGATTGTTTTACAGTGGCAGAAAAACTGGTTTAGACCTTGGCTATTTAAGAAGTGTCTTCATTTGAATTCGGTGTGGCTGTAATTTTGACAAGATATACATATGTGTGGTTTGTGGGACTAAAGTTTGTAAATGTTTCTCAAAATGGGTCCAGTTATATTTAATGTGATATTTCATTTGTTCTCCAGTTACTTCCCTGTGAACACCATTACTCTCCCATTTTAGTCTTTCTTTCTTCATCTGTGTAATCGATGCTTGTTTAAAAAATTAAGCAATGCATACTGAATGACTGAAACTTGAACATAATAAAGAGAGGTTTATTGAAATGCTTTCTGTTCAGAATCTCTTTTAGTCATGCAGAATTAGTCATGCAGAATGCCTCAGATTTGAGGTTTAACCACACTGACATGTTTAAAAGTCAAGGGTTATTCCATCTCAAGTGGTCCAGTAATTGCAAAGTTGGTTGCTTGACCATTTTAAATTTTTTGTGATTACCTCTATGTATTGATGTATTGGCATTGCAAAACCACTGTATATGTATGTATATGTATGTATATGTATGTATGTGTGTGTGTGGTGTGTGTCTGTGTGTGTGTGTGTATATATTTTTTATATTACTTGGTATAACTACAACAGCCACCTTTGTGTCATTTTGGTTATACAGCTTGTTTACAGAAACCACAATATCTCGGCTCAGGATATATATTGGACATTCTTGTTCCTTAAACTTAGAACTTAAGTCCAAGTGTAATGCTCAAGATTGCTCACAGTTCCACTTTTAGGGTCAATTTATAATGGGAAGGGTTTGAGTCTCAGTCTTAATTTTTTATGGGGTACCAAGGTAAGTATAGTGTAAGTATAGAACATTTCAGGTTAGAGACTTCTCTTATTTTATGGGGGCGAGAGTTAAAATTTTTAAAATTTCCCCCACTTTGAGGTTGAATATCTCTGGTTGGGGACCAAATATGAACCTGAAATTTTGACAGAAATAAGTCCCCTCTAGTAGCATTCTGCTGTAAAAATTGAGTTTGAGGTTGGAGGTAAACTTTGCAGGACAGTGGACCTCAAGGGCCAGATTTGCAGAACCAGCTTGATCTATCATGTTGGTACAGGTGTACAGTTTGTATGTATGAATAGATTTTATCCAAATATGGAAGTACATAGTGTTCAGTTGGGTATTTACTAATGAACAGTGTCATAAACAGAGTTGTGGTGTTGTTTCTCCTGTGATAAAAGGCAGAAAGTGACTACAGCTCAGAAGTTATAATATATACTATATTTATAAATCCCATAACCTAATATATTCTTAAATCAAGAATGGAAGCATAGTAGCCAACTAATCATATAAACATTATTAATTAGAAAGGTGAAGATACCTTCAGATGTTAATGTAGGTAAACCATCAAAAAACTAAACCAAACTTAACAATGCTATATTGATATATGTAAATATACAAATATACAAGGGAATATACAGGAGAGTATATATGTAATATAATATTTGAATGTAATATAGTATTTATTTTTAAAATGTAATATAAGATTGAATCCTGTAATTTATACACACAGCACAGTAACCCCCCCCCCCCCAAAACTACTTATATGACCTGAAAACACTGACACAGATTTCTTGAGAACACAAATGAATCATTCTGAAACTTGGCTGCAGACCATTGCTTGCAAATGTGGTATTATGGCCAGAAGTACATGCTGTTTGACCTTTTGTAATAACCTAGCTTGCTAACATTTAATGCTGTTAGTAAGCTTTACAGAAATCATACATAATTGATAGTATACAGTCACATGAAAGTAAATACACCCCAAATGAAAATAAGTATACCCCATGGAAATTGATAGCTTTTTTGACATATTTGGACAAACATTTGACCATCTTTGAACAGTACCTATTAATAAAGTTGATATACTTGAACAAAGCTTTTTCAATCATTTATTCAACAGAAATATAAATAGATATGACATTCTTCTGTGGAAAAAGTAAGTACACCCTTGGCCTCTGAAGCTAGTATTGCCCCCTTTAGCAGAAATCACTTCTTGTAGGTGTTTTGCATAATTGTCCACCAGTCTCTGACATTGGCTTGCTGGAATTTTTGACCACTCATCCATGAAATATTCTTTCAGTTACAAGATTTGAGGGTTTTCTTACATGTACGGACTGTTTCAAATCCCCCCACAACATTTTGGATGGTGGATTTGCAATGTGCTTAGGATCATTATCCTGTTGGGCAGATGGCCTCACACTATCTTCAGGTACTCTTTGATATGATGCAGAATTCATAGTTGAATCAGTGAATGCAAGCTGTCTAGTCCCTGAGGAAGCAAAGCAACCCCAAACCATAACATTTCCACCACTGTGCTTAACAGTTGGTATGAGGTGCTTCTCCTGAAAAGCTGTCTTTGGTCTGTGCCAAACATGTCTGCTATTTCTGTGGCCAAACAACTCTGTCTTTGATTCGTCTGTCCAGAGCACATTATTCCAAAAGGCCTGGTCTTTGCCTATATGCTCATTGGCAAACTGTAGTCTTGCAGAGGCTGTGTCTGATACAGGATTCTAGCTGCTCAACAGTCCTGGGTCTTCTTTGTCGTATTTTTTGTTTCATGATGTGATGTTTTCAATTTGTGAAAGGTCTGGACTGCAGACAGGCCAGTTCAGCACCCGGACTCTTCTACTATGTAGCCATGCTGTTGTAATAGATGCAGTATGTGGTTTAGCATTGTCTTGCTGAAATATGCAAGGCCTTCCCTGAAAAAGACGTCGTCTGGATGGAAGCATATGGTGCCTTTCCAGGTGTGCAAGCTGCCCATTCCATAGGCACTAATGCACCCCCATACCATCAGAGATGCAGGCTTTTGCACTGGGTGCTGATAACAAGCTGCATGGTCTCTCTCCTCTTTAGTCCAGAGGATGCGCCATCCATGGTTTCCAAAAGAATTTCAAATTTCGATTTGTCTGACCACAAAACAGTTTCCCACTTTGCCTCAGTCCATTTTAAATGAGCTTTGGCCCAGAGAAGACGGCAGTGTTTCTGGGTCATGTTCACATATGGCTTCTTTTTTGCATGATAGAGCTTTAACCTGCATTTGTGGATGGCACAGTGAACTGTGTTCACAGACAATGAGTTCTGAAGGTGTTTCTGAGCCCATGCATTGATTTCCATTACAGAATCATACCTGTTTTTAATGCAGTGCCAGCTGAGGGCCTGAAGATCATGGGCATGCAATATTGATTTTCACCCTTGTCCCTTGTGCACAGAGATTTCTCCAGATTCTTGGAATCTTTTGATGATATGTACTGTAGACGATGAGATATTCAAAGTCTTCGCAATTTAACATTGAACATTATTCTGAAATTGTCCCCAAATTTGTAGACGCAGTTTTTCGCAGATTGGCGAATTTCTGCCCATCTTTACTTCTGAGAGACTCTGCCTCTCTAAGATGCTCTTTTTATACTCAGTCATGTTACTGACCTGTTGCCAATTAACCTAATTAGTTGCAAAGTTTTCCTCCAGCTGTTTGTTTTTAGTAACACTTACTTTTCCAGCCTTTTGTTGCCCCTGTCCTGACGTGTTGCAGCCATCAAATTCAAAATTACCTTATTTTTTTCTTAAAATTTTAAACATTTAAACAGTTTAAACATTTGATGTTTTCTATGTTCTACTGTGAAGAACATATGGGTTTATGAGATTTGCAAATCATTGCATTCTGTTTTTATTTACATTATACACAGCATCCCAACATTTTTGGAATTGGTGTTGTACAGGTGCATCTCAATAAATTAGAATCTTGTGGAAAAGTTCATTTATTTCAGTAATTCAACTCAAATTGTGAAACTCGTGTATTAAATAAATTCAATGCACACAGACTGAAGTAGTTTAAGTCTTTGGTTCTTTTAACTGTGATGATTTTGGCTTACATTTAACAAAAACCCACGCTCTTTCTTGGCATGAAACCGTACTGCTGCTCACAAATGCTCACTTCTCCCCTTAGCCTTGCTTCCACTACTCTTTCCCACAACTTCATTGTATGGCTCATCAGCTTAATACCTCTGTAGTTTCCACAACTCTGCACATCTCCCTTGTTCTTAAAAATCGGCACCAAAACACTTCTCCTCCATTCCTCAGGCATCCTCTCACTCTCTAAGACCTCGTTGAACAACCTAGTTAAAAACTCTACTGCCATCTCTCCTAGACACTTCCATACCTCCACTGGTATGTCATCAGGACCAACCGCCTTTCCTCTCTTCATCCTCTTCAAAGCTCTCCTAACTTCACCCTTGCTAATCCTTTCTACTTCCTGCTCAACAATATTTGCCTCTACTACTCTTCTCTCTCTGTCATTTTCCTCATTCATCAGTTCCTCAAAGTACTCCTTCCATCTTTCCCTCACCCTCCTGTCAACACATTTCCATCTCTATCTTTAATCACTCTAACCTGCTGCACATCCTTACCATCTCTATCCCTCTGCCTCGCCAACCGATACAAATCCCTCTCACCTTCCTTACTATCTAACCTTGCATACATGTCCTCATAAGCTTTCTGTTTGGCATTTGCCACCTCTATCTTAACCTCACGCTGCATCTCCCTATATTCCTGTCTACTTTCCTCCGTCCTCTCACTGTCCCACTTCTTCCTAGCTAATCTCTTCTTCTGGATACCCTCCTGAACTTCCTCATTCCACCACCAAGTCTCCTTGTCTTCTTTCCTCCTTCCAGATGACACACCTAGCACCTTCCTACCTGTCTCCCTGATCACTTTGGCTGTAGTAGTCCAGTCATCTGGAAGCACCTCCTGACCACCTAAAGCCTGTCTCAACTCCTCCCTGAAAACCGCACAGCACTCTTCCTTTTCCAACTTCCACCACTTTGTCTTCTGCTCTGCCTTTGCTCTCTTCATCTTCCTCACCACCAGAGTCATCTTACACACCACCATCCTATGCTGTCTAGCTACACTCTCTCCTACCACTACTTTGCAATCGCTAATCTCCATCAGATTACAGTGTCTACATAAGATATAGTCCACCTGTGTGCTCCTGCCACCACTCTTATATGTCACCCTGTGTTCCTGCCACTTCTGAAAGTACGTGTTCACCACAGCCATCTCCATACTTTTAGCAAAGTCTACCAACCTCTGTCCTTCTGGGTTCCTTACCTGAAGACCAAACCTGCCCATCACTTCCTCATCCCCACTATTCCCTTCACCAACATGTCCATTAAAGTCTGCCCCTATCACCACTCTCTCACCTCTGGGAACACTCTGCATCACTTCCTCAAGTTCGCTCCAGAATCTGTCTTTCTCCTCTTGCTCACAACCTACTTGTGGAGCGTAAGCACTAACAATATTCAACATCACACCTTCAATTTCCAGCTTCAGACTCATCTTCTTCAGACTATCTGACACTCTCTTTACCTCCAGAACGTTCTTCACAAACTCCTCCTTCACGATCACTCCTATTCCATTTCTCTTCCTGTCCACCCCATGATAAAACAGTTTAAACCCTGCTCCAATGCTTCTAGCCTTGCTCCCTTTCCACCTGGTCTCCTGGACACACAGAATGTCGACTTTCCTCCTCTGCATCATATCTACCAGCTGTCTGCCTTTACCTGTCATCATACCAACATTCAAAGTCCCTACTTTCAGTCCTAAACCCCTGCCTTTCCTCTTCTCTCTCTGCCTACGGACACGCCTTCCTCCTCTAACACACCTTCCTCCTCTCCTTCTTCGACCAACAGTAGCCCAATTTCCACCAGTGCCCTGTTGGTCAACGGCACCGATGGTGGTCGTTGTTAACCCGGGCCCCGACCGATCCGGTATGGAAGTCATGTTAGTGATTCGCATATTGAATTTGGCAAAAGTTTTACGTCGGATGCCCTTCCTGACACAACCCTCTCTATTTATCTGGGCTTGGGACCGGCACAAAAGGTACACTGGCTTGTGACCTCCTGTGGCTAGATTCTTGAGATTAAACTATTTAGTGATTAAACTATTTAGATCTCCTGTGGCTTTTTGGAATTTTTAAATTTTTAAATTTTTATTTTTTTAATTTTTATTTTTTGTCGAGTTGCATTAAAAATTCATCACATTATACACCAGACATAACTTTATATGTAAAAATATCCTTTACACAGCATCATAAAAGGACTGTACTTGCGTTGTTTCTTTTCATTTTACCAGAAGTAGGAAAGCCCCCCTTTGTTCTTATTATTAATAAAATATTTGTTTATGATATGTTATGAAAGGAATAAATCTTATCTAATCTTATGGTACCTCACATGTGCACACATAGTGTTCATGTTGTCACCACCACTATAATTCAGTTACCAATATAGCACGTTAGTGTTCATTTATTTATTAAGGGTCAAGCACCAAAGGTGCTGGAACCCAATTGTTTTTGTTTGTGTTCTCCTTCTTCTTCTTCTTTGTTGGAAGTCTATGGCAGCTCCTAAAACCGTCTGGTAAAAAGTTGTGAAATTTGGCAAACTGATTGGACAAAGTACCAATAGTCATTTTACCAATTTTGGTCTCTTCCCCTCAATGCCTCTAGCACCACCATTGGGTCAAATTTCAAGGTACATTTTTGCTTATAACTTTTGAAGCGTTTGATGTAGGAATGAAATTCTTTTTTTTTCCGCATTAATTTATGCCAAGACCACGTGATGTCCTTTTTCACTGTATTGGATTTTCCACCATTTTGAGTTTTTTGAAAAAGGTCTAAAAGTTTTCACCAAATTTGACTAATCTTGAGACTAATCTTCACAAAAGGTATCAGAAGGGTTTTTGATATTCAAAAACGCTGACCTGTATCTTGACAGCAACTTGAAAATTATTGGGACGGCACCCCGAGGGTCCCCAAAATCTTTCACATCATTTGAGCACTAGGGGCACTAAAAGATGATAACCTATGTTTTTGCTATTTACTTTGGAACCATTTGGAATAAATAAATAATTCTGCTGTCATCTGATTTCTGACATGATGATGAGTCATGTCAATGCAAACATTTTTCATCCACCATTTCTAAATTTCCACCATTATTCAAGTTTTGCTACATCTCAGCAATGCATTGACATTTTTGCCCCAAACTTGGCAGACACCTCAATAATGAGTTCTGAAGAGAGCCTTTAAAATTTCGTTGCCTGAGCTGACCGGGAAAATTCCATGGCCACCTTTGAAAGCAATATGAATCATATTATGAAAATCACTCATACTAAATATTGCCTTAATTGCACTTAAAAATAATAAGAGTAAACAGATGTCCAGCCATACCAAAACTGTACAGTTAAGGTAACAACAAATCTGTATTAATGAATAATCTCAGTTTTACAAGCACTACAATGATTTCAGTCTGTAAAATAAATTATTAGTGCTCATCACTATTCAACTGCTTTACCTAAAATCATAATGTCTTAATTTGTCATGTGATTCCTTGGAGATGGTGGCTTTAAAGACATGTATTGCTTTTGAAATCTAATATGGCAGACATTGACGGTGAAATAGCCAGAAAAAATGCGAGGTCATATCTCTGCAGTGCTTGATTGTGTTACCACAAAATTTGAAGTTATTTTGAGGGCTATGTCCTGACATTGGTGTCATTTATTACCCCAAAGTAGTTCTATGTAATGCTTGACCCCTCATTAGCTGCTTGCAGCTATATTTTATTTAGTGCTCATTGTTTATCTTGAATTTCTGAGATACTATATGAATTTAACAAAATTTCCCATTTTTTTCTTGTGCAAGCCTGTGTTGACTGACTAATGGAGAATCAGCTAAAAATAGTTCAGTTACTGTACTTGCCAGCTAAAAAGAAGCTCTTATTTCTGTAACGTCAGACCGCTTTTATTACAGTCATGCACAGTAATGTTTTGTACGTCATACTGCTTTGGTTATTAATGCTGTCATGCCAAGGGAAATGTCATGTTGCATTGTATAATGCAATACAGACTGTTTTAACACATTAATAAAAAAAAAAAATAATAAAAAAAATTGAAAGTGCCATTATAAAAGTAGCATATACTCCAGACAATATGGAATACTGATTTCTGTTTCATAAAGAAATTTACTATAAACTAATTGCAACTTTATTTTGATTTGCTTAACATGAAGCAAAATGAGGACACATGTTTAGTAATGATTTTGAAATCAAAAGCTCATAAGTATGCAGGGATTAAGCAGGAACAAATAAGTAATACATGTACTATTTTATCACCTACACTCACAGACCACTTTATTAGGAACACCTGTTCACATGCTGCAACACTGCAGTGCATAAAATCATGCAGATACAGGTCAAGAGCTTCAGTTAATTTTCACATCAAACATCAGAATGGGGAAAATGTGATTTCAGTAACTTTGACTGTGCCATGGTTTTTGATGCCAGAAGGGGTCTCTGATCTGGGATTTTCATGCACAGCAGTCTGTAGAGTTTACACAGGGTGGTGTGAAAAACAAAAAACATCCAGTGAGTGGCAGTTCAGCGGACCTTGTTGATGAGAGGTTAGAGTGGAACATCCAGACTGGTTTGAGCTGACAGGAAGACTACAGTAACTCAAACCACTCTTTACAACTGTGATGAAGTAAGCCATTTATTTGTGAATGTGATTTTTCAGAAGGAACACTGTTAAATATACTTTAAAGAATGATGGGAGGTGAGAAATATATTCTACTAGACAGTAGGGATTTAACTTGTGTGCTGTGTGTAAATCGGCTCATACTGCAACAAAGAGGTCCCAGAAGGGAGAGTGGTGAATATGGGGTTGATGTCTGCCTCCTCTGATTATAATAAATAATAAAGACATTTATATTACAGATACTGGTGTATTGGAGGAGGCTACTTTGCATCAGCTAGTAGTTCTTCCATGTGGTTCCATCTCATTAATAGTTAATTAGTAGTTTGCTAATAGTTCTCCATGAGATATTATAATCAGTAATTATGGTATATTCATAATGAACTACGAAACCATTACTTTATTATTACCTATTGAGTAATCTCACTGTATTTATTAGTAGTCAGTAGGAGTGACAAGTATTAATATAGTATATTTGTTATATACTTTGCTGTTATAATAACCTCCACTCTTCAGGGAAGACTTTGCACTAGATTTTGGAACGTGGCTATGGGGATTTATCCTTTCAGCTATAAGAGCATTAGTGAAGTCAGGAACTCTGCCAAGGAGGCCTGGGGCACAGTCAAAATTCCATGCATTCCAGTTCTTTTTGCCATATAATGTAGTCATTCATTCCTGCCACCTAGCTATGAGTTATTGAACAGTATTGTTAAATGTTACTAAATGTATAGTTGTTTTGTAAGAGTAACACACAATGGTTCATTTTACAACCCTCAAAACATTTACTTTACATTGAAAATATAGTTTACCAGTATTTATAAAATTAAGAATTTAAGGAGTTCTTGGGTAGTGTTGCCACCTCACACCTCCTAGGTCCCAGGTTCGGTCCTGAGGTCTGTCTCTGTGAAGTTTCTCTGCATGTTCTTCTTGTATCCTTGTGTTGGTTTCTTCCCACCTCCCAAAAACATGGCAGTAGGCTGATTGGCTACAGTAAATTGCTGTTATAACACAAAATGTGTAGTATTCTTCACCCTATAGGTGATAGTGAAAACCTTCAATAGAATTTTTTTAAACCTTGTCCATTATACCTGTGATGGATTCCCTGCCAGTGTTCCCAACATAGGCTTTGCATCCACCACGAATCTAACCAGGATAAATTGGTTACTGAAGATGAATGAATATAAATAATTATAAATAGACTGCCTATAAATTTGCCTATGTATGAATATTAATCCAGCATAATTTTCTAAAGAAATAGAACACCACATTTTGTCACAATCACTTTTGTCACCAATATTATGCCTGGTTTAAGGAAACATTTACCAGACGCAAGCAGAGCAACTTTTTCAGAGCAAGCAGAAAAACTACAAATGTTATTCAACTTAAACAATAAGTTGAGGAGAAAAGGTCTGAGCACATTATAACACACAGACATTTTTACCCAGAATGGAAAACATAAGTTTCCAGGTAATGTATTTCTGAGTTATAAAACATTCCTGGTGACAGTTCCAAAGGTCTAACCTACAGGAAACACCCAATTGTTGTTATTTCTGCATGTCATCCCCTGCAGAAGTTTATATTACTTGATAAAGTCAGGATTAGAGCATGTTTTCCAACACTGCGGATGAACCAAAATTTCCCAAATTCCTCAAGTGTTCAGTCATCTGTAAATGATGTCTCTGCTCCTGTAAATTAAAATACAGGTTGCTAAAAAGCTATACATACCACTCAGAGAGCATTACTTACAGGCTTATATATTACTATTTAAAACAGCTTCAACTTCAGCTTAAATAATATTGAGTGATTTTTAATTATGTCTATCTAAGTCTGATCTTCGCAACGTTTGTGGAAGTCCATCATGGCATGAACAAATGAGATTTCTGAGGACCTCAGAAAAAGAGTTGTTGATACTCATCAGTCTGGAAAAGGTTACAAAAATCTCTAAAGTGTTTGGACTCTACCAATCCACAGTCAGACAGATTGTATACAAATGGAGGAAATTCAAGACCATTGTTACCCTCCCCAGGAGTGGTCAACCAACAACGATCACTCCAAGAGCAAGACGTGAAATAGTCTGCGAGGTCACAAAGGAACTCAGGGAAACTTCTAAGCAACTAAAGGTCTTTCTCACATTGGCTAATGTTAATGCTCATAATTCCACCATCAGGAGAACACTGAACAACAATGGTGTGCATGGCAGGGTTGCAAGGAGAAAGTCACTGCTCGCAAAAAAGAACATTGTTGCCCATCTGCAGTTTGCTGAAGATCATGTGGATAAGCCAGAAGGCTATTGGAAATGTTTTGTGGACAGATGAGACCAGAATAGAATTTTTGGTTTAAATGAGAAGTGTTATGTTTGGAGAAATGAAAACACTGGTTTTAACCTGTATTATTTTTATTTTAGTTTTTATTTTAGCTAAAAACTGTAATAAAATAGGCAGGAGCAGCTAAGTGAAATTACAGCATCACAGATGACTAACACTTTGGGAATTTGGGAAAGATTATCAGTGTAAGTGTGGCATGCTATAACACTGACATCACCAAACAATGTTAATCTGTTATTTGAAGGCATGAAAAAAAAAAAAACACCATTAAGAGTTGAGTGTGTTACCTGTAGATTAAGGAGGTGGGAGAGCAATGAATAATCAAGAGCTTAAGGGTGTTACATGAGTTCAGATGTACATGGGAAAGCAAAGGTTCACATACTTTTGCCACTCACAGATCTGTACTATTGGATCATTTTCCTCAATAAATTAATGACCAGGTATAATATTTTCATCTCATTTTTTAAAAAGTGGGTTCTCACTTCAAATCTGATGTTGTTTTAGGTCATATTTATGCAGAAATATAGAAAATTCTAAAGGGTTCACAAACCTTCAAGCATCACTGTACATGTGCCATTTGTATAAGTAAAGAAATAATTAGTTTGTTTTTAGGTTCTTTTTAGGTTTTAACCTGTTTTTTAGTTATTTATTAATTTAAATTATTTATTTATTTTTACAGGTTTTAGCTACCTTAGCAGCTAAGTGAAATTACATGGGAATTTGGGAAAGTTGGTTTGTACAAAGATGATCAGTGTAAGTGTGGGAGGCATGCTGTAACACTGGCATCACCAAACAATGTCAATCTGTTAATTGCAGGGCATGAAAAAAAGGGTGGGGGGGGAGCAATGAGTAATCAAGAGCTGATGGGTGTTACATGGGTGTTCTAATGTGATCATACTTTTTACGTAAGTTAAATAGAGAAAAATAGAGAGCTTTTATAGTTCTGATGTTTTATTATATGCTGCTTGAATGCTTCTTCTAGCAGATTCTATGAACTACATAGAGTAAGGATATAAAAAAATCTCTATTGATTGAGTAACATATTAGGACCTAATTAGAACTTTTAGAACACATATAGATGGTGTCACACTGGGTATTGTTTCCACCTGACAGCTCCAGGATCCCTGCTTTGATAATGAGCTTGGGTTACTGTTTGTTTGAACTTTCACGTTATCCCCATTTCCATGTGGGTTTCCTCATGTTGAAAAAGCACGTTGGTAGGTAGGTAAAATTGTGCCTAGGTGTCAATGATTGTGGGCATCCAATCCAGGGTATATTTGTGCATTGCGTGCAGTGTTTTGGGATTGGCCTGCAACCTTGACCAGGATAAAACAACTACTGAAGATGAACAAATGAATACATGCATTCATGAATGAACAACACATATAACAAATATTTTGTTCTTCTGAACCATGTATTTGTTTTTAATTTGTGATTAAATAACATGATTGTGTACATACTAAATATCTCTTTAAAAAGAATAAACATAAATAAAGCCAGTTGAATGGTTATCATTGTCAGCTACCATGGCACTGGTTATGTTTTGGGTTAAAACTTGTTTTTTGTGGGCATTCCACATTCCAGCGTGGACATTTGTGGATATTTGTGATTGAATATGTGGAATGGATTAAAATATCTTCATTTTTGTCCTGTGTTTATTACTGCTGTAAAACATATTTTTTATGTACTGTACAGTGAGAGGAAATAAGTATTCAAACATTTATTTGGTTATTCAATATAATCCAGTGCAGATCCATTTGAAATTTACACATGTAATGTCTTTTGACATTGTACTTATACAACCCCAATACCAAAAAATTTGGGACGCTGTGTAAAATGTAAATAAATACAGAATGCAATGATTTGCAAATCTCATAAACACATATGCTATTCACAATAGAACATAGAAAACATATCAAATATTTAAACTGAGGAAATGTAACATTTTAAGAAAAAAATAAGGTAATTTTGAATTTCATGGCCGCAACACCTCTCAAAAAAGTTGGGACGGGGGCAACAAAAGGCTGGAAAAGTAAGTGTTACTAAAAAGAAACAGCTGGAGGAAGATTTTTGCAACTAATTAGGTTAATTGGCAACAGGTCAGTAAAATGATTAGGTATAAAAAGTGTATCTTAGAGAGGCAGAGGTTCACCAATCTGTGGAACAATTTCAGAATAATGTTCCTCAATGTAAAATTGTGAAGACTTTGAATATCTCATCATCTACAGTACATAATATCATCAAAAGATTACAATAATCTGGAGAAATCTCTGTGTGCAAGGGACAAGGGCGAAAATCAATATTGCATGCCTGTGATCCTCAGGCGGCGCTGCATTAAAAACAGGCATGATTCTGTAATGGAAATCACTGTATGGGCTCAGAAACACCTCCAGAACCCATTATCTGTGAACACATTTCGCCGTGCCATCCACAAATGCTGGTTAAAGCTCTATTGTGCAAAGAAGAAGCCATATGTGAACATGATCCAGAAACGCCGCTGTCTTCTCTGGGCCAAAGCTCATTTAAAATGGACTGAGGCAAAGTGGAAAACTCTTCTGTGGTCAGATTAATTGAAATTTGGAATTCTTTTTGGAAATCACGCCGCGTTCTCTGGACTAAAGAGGAGAGGGACCATCCGGCTTGTTATCAGCACTCAGTTCAAAGCCTGCATTTCTGATGGTATAGGGGTGCATTAGTGCCTATGGAATGGGCAGCTTGCACATCTGGAAAGGCAACATCAATGCTGAAAGGTATATACAGGTTTTGGGGCATCATATGCTTCCATCCAGACGACGTCTTTTTCAGGGAAGGCCTTGCATATTTCAGCAAGACAATGCTAAACCACATACTGCATCTATTACAACAGCATGGCTTCGTAGTAAAAGAGTCCAGGTGCTGAACTGGCCTGCCTGCAGTCCAGACCTTTTACCATTTGAAAACATTTGGCACATCATGAAACGAAAAATATGACAAAGAAGACCCAGGACTGTTGAGCAGCTAGAATCCTGTATCAGACACAAATGGGACAACATTCCTCTCCCAAAACTCTAGCAACTGGTCTCCTCAGTTCCCAGACATATACGGACTGTTGTTAAAAGAAGAGAGGATGCTACACAGTGGTAAACATGACCCTGTCCCAACTTTTTTGAGATGTGTTGCTGCCATCAAATTCAAAATTACCTTATTTTTTCCTTAAAATGGTACATTTCCTCAGTTTAAACATTTGATGTTTTCTATGTTCTGTTGCGAATAAAATATGGGTTTATGAGAATTGCAAATCATTGCATTCTGTTTTTATTTATATTTTATATATTTTATTTTATACACAGCGTCCCAACTTTTTTTAAATTGGGGTTGTAAATACAAAAAAAAAAAAAATGCATTAAACAAAGATATGTCTATAAAACAAAACTGATAGGGAAAAAATATTTGGACGCTATATTTAAAAATAAATAAATAAATACCTGAACTGGTTAGGGGTTTGTTGAGTGTCATGTTTGACTGCATGTTAGAAATATGGCTAGGTCAAAGGAATGGTCCAAAAAGTTAAGAGAAGAGATCATCGCTCTTCACAAACAAGGAACAGGATACAAAAAGATAGCGAAGGCACTGCATGTTCCTGGAGACACCGTTGGAAGCATAGTTCACAAGTTCAAAGTTAAGGGAACAGTGGTTATACTACCTGGATGGAGCAGAAAAGGGAAGCTATCAATGGCTGCAACCAGATTTCTGAGAATGCAGGTTGTGAAAAACCCTCGAGTGACTGCAAAAGACCTGCAACAAGACTTGGTGGCAACAGGCACTGAGGTTTCAGTGAGCACAGTATGGCATGTACTAAACGCAGAAGGTTTCTGTGCCAGAACTCCAAGATGTACACCACTACTGACCCAAAAGCACAAGAAAAGTCTGCTCCAGTATGCTCAAAATCATATAAATAAGCCACAGAAGTTTTGGGATTCTGTCACTGGAAACCTGCAGTGTGTGGAAGGCAAGATGAATTCATTGAAGTATCAGGAAATCCTAGGAGAAAACGTCATGCCATCTGTGAAGAAGCTGAAGCTTGGGCATCATTGGACCTTCCAACAGGACAATGATCCCTCAAATACCTCAAATTCCACCAAAGCTTGGTTGCAGAAGAAGTCCTGGAAAATTGTACAGTGGCCATCAGTCACCTGACTTGAACCCTTTAAAAAATGTCTGGTGGGATTTGAAGAAGGCGGTTGCAGCACGCAAGCCCAAGAATATTACTGAAGTGGAGGCTGTTGCTCATGAGGAATGGGCTAAGATTCCTCAGGAACGCCACCAGAAGCTGGTGTCTGGCTATGCATCTCATTTGCAGCAGGTCATAACATCAAAAGGGTGCTCTACTAAGTACTAAAGATACTTGCCATAAAGGGGTTGAATAATTTTGAGACTGGAGAAGTCATTATAAGTTGCATTTTCAGTTGAATTTGGGAAAACCACTTGAAGCATTCTTTGTGTTGAGCTATTTCACTTGCTTTTGTTTGATTTGTTCATTGCAAACAGCTGAAAGTCTGTAAATTTTGACAATAAACCTGATTTGCAATATGGGTTGAATAATTTTGATTGCAACTATGTATATATATATACAGTATCTCACAAAAGTGACACCCCTCACATTTTTGTAAATATTTTATTGTATCTTTTCATGGGACAACACTGAAGAAATGACACTTTGCTACAATGTAAAGTAGTGAGTGTACAGCTTGTATAACAGTGTAAATTTGCTGTCCCCTCAAAATAACTCAACACACAGCCATTAATGTCTAAACCACTGGCAACAAAAGTGAGTACACCCCTAAATGAAAATGTCTAAATTGGGCCCAAGTAGCCATTTTCCCTCCCCGGTGTCATGTGACTCGTTAGTGTTACAAGGTCTCAGATGTGAATGGGGAGCAGGTGTGTTAAGTTTGGTGTTATCGCTCTCACACTCTCTCATACTGGTCACTGGAAGTTCAACATGGCACCTCATGGCAAAGAACTCTCTGAGGATCTGATAAAAAGAATTGTTGCTCTACATAAAGATGGCCTAGGCTATAAGAAGATTGCCAACACCCTGAAACTGAGCTGCAGCACAGTGGCCAAGACCATACAGTGGTTTAACAGGACAGGTTCCACTCAGAACAGGCCTCGCCATCGTTGACCAAAGAAGTTGAGTGCACATGCTCAACATCATATCCAGAGGTTGGCTTTGCAGAATAGACGTATGAGTGCTGCCAGCATTGCTGCAGAGGTTGAAGGGGTGGGGGGTCAGCCTGTCAGTGCTCAGACCATCGGCACACTGCATCAAATTGATCTGCATGGCTGTCGTCCCAGAAGGAAGCCTCTTCTAAAGATGATGCACAAGAAAGCCCGCAAACAATTTGCTGAAGACAAGCAGACTAAGGACATGGATTACTGGAACCATGTCCTGTGGTCTGATGAGACGAAGATAAACTTATTTAGTTCAGATGGTGTCAAGCGTGTGTGGCGGCAACCAGGTGAGGAGTACAAAGACAAGTGTGTCTTGCCTACGGTCAAGCATGGTGGTGGGAGTGTCATGGTCTGGGGCTGCATGAGTGCTGCATGAGTGCTGCCGGCACTGGGGAGCTAATGCCAATATGTACTGTGACATACTGAAGCAGAGCATGATCCCCTCCCTTCAGAAACTGGGCTGCAGGGCAGTATTCCAACATGATAACGACCCCAAACACACCTCCAAGACGACCACTGCCTTGCTAAAGAAGCTGAGGGTAAAGGTGATGGACTGGCCAAGCATGTCTCCAGACCTAAACCCTATTGAGCATCTGTGGGGCATCCTCAAACGGAAGGTGGAGGAGCGCAAGGTCTCTAACATCCACCAGCTCTGTGATGTCGTCATGGAGGAGTGGAAGAGGACTCCGGTGGCAACCTATGAAGCTCTGGTGAACTCCATGCCCAACAGGGTTAAGGCAGTGCTGGAAAATAATGGTGGCCACACAAAATATTGACACTTTGGACCCAATTTGGACATTTTCACTTAGGGATGTACTCACTTTTGTTGCCAGCAGTTTAGACATTAATGGCTGTGTGTTGAGTTATTTTGAGGGGACAGCAAATTTACACTGTTATACAAGCTGTACACTCACTACTTTACATTGTAGCAAAGTGTCATTTCATCAGTGCTGTCCCGTGAAAAGATATAAAATATTTACAATTAATCAAGTTGTAGATATAAATGCTGCAAAAAAATTATCATGCAGCTACACCTGGTGTCAATATAAAAGATATTGCCAGTACTTGTGAGGATTTCACGCAAGTACCAATCATGGTGTAGACGAAGAACCTTCCTAAAGTTTTCAGGGGCAAAATTATTAAACACTGCTTGAGTAGAAAAGCTACAGAGCCACAGCAAAGATCATAAACATCCCTGTCAGTACAACTGCTTCAATAATATGAAGGTGGAAAGTTCATGGAACCACAACTAATTGTCCCTGTACAGGTGCGTCATGTAAGATTTTACAATGTGCTCTCCGACTGATGATAAGGAAAGTAAGAGACAAAACAGCAGTCACTCAGGGTGAACAAGAGCAACAACAACAACAAAAGGGTACAAAAAGATTTCTACAGATTTGAATATCCCAAAGATAAAGTATGGCTTCCATCATTCTTAACACCACCAAGATTCTTCTTAGAGTTGGCCATCCAGCCAAACTGAGAAAACAGGGGAGAAGGGCCTGTCAAGGAGGTAAACATTAACCTTTTCACGCACAGCAATCTCTAAAGTTTACAGAAGATGATGTGAAAAAAAAACATTCTGTGAGTGGCATTTCTGCAGGAGGAAACATTTAGATGATAGAGGTCATGCATGAACTGCATATCATTCTTTATGGCTTAAATGTATCGGCCTTCATCCAATTGAAGGCTGTGAGCAGGTGATTTTCTGGGTGGTTTCACATGCATATTTCCCTTCACTAAACCATTAATTCTGATTTACCTTACCTCACCTTTTGGAATTCAACTTCAAAACAACTTTTTTGGCATGGCAGGGGTGAAGGTATCACAATCCACAAGTTGAAGAAGATTCCGAGAGCAGAAATATAGAGGCCATACCACAAGATGCAAACCACGCACCAGCAGTAAGAATCGGAAAGCCAGATTGGAATTTGCAAAGAAATACAGAGATGAACTACAAAAGTTCTGGAACCAGGATTAACCTCTACCACAGTGATGCAAAGGCCAAAGTGTGGAGAAAGAAAGGATTTGCTCATGATCCAAAACATACAAGCTTATCTGTGAAACATGGTGGAGGTAGTGCCATGGCTTGGGCTTGCATGATTGCTTTTGGAACAGGCTCACTAATCTTTATTGATGATGTAACTCATGATGGTAGCAGCAGAATGAATTTAGAAGTTTACAGGAACATTTTTTCTGCCAATTTACAAAGAAATGCATCCAAATTAATTGGGAGGAACTTTATCAGGCAGCAAGACAATAATCAGAGGTAGGTAGAGTAGCCAATGAATTTTACTCAAGTACAAGTAAAACTACTTATAAAAATAATTACTCAAGTAACAGTAAAAGTAATAATGTTAATAATTACTTGAGTAAGGGTAATAAAGTATCCAATGAGAAGACCACTCAAGTAGCAAGTTACTAGTTACTTAGGATCTGATTAAAATGAAGGGAAATCCTAAATCTCAGACTACATAGAGAACTGTAAGTCACACCTCTCCTTGAAAGTCTGTTTGTTCTGTTTATACGATATAAAACCTGGGTTCAAGATGAAGCAGCATATCCCAGTCCTGTGATGGGTACAATAACACAGAACTCTATTTTCACGTGTTAACAACACAAAATTGTCAGCATCTGCATTTAAACAAGACAACAGTGAACAAAAGAACAGACTATGGAACAGAACAGAAGAGAAGTGTGTGTAGAGTGAGAGTGAGTGTTTGAATGTTAGCATGTGTGTGTGTGTGTCCTGCCTCTGTTGACATGCTCGCTTCTGCCCCCTCTTTGACATCATTATGTGATATAAACTAATTAATTAAAACTACATATACAGCATTCATTAATATTTAACAGTAACGGAGGAACGCCACCGAATGTAGTGAAGTAAAAGTACATTTCTTTGATTAAAAATAAACTTGAGTAAGAGTATAAGAATGGCCTGTTAAAGCTACTCTTTTTACATTAAGTACATTTTACAAAAGTACATTTTCCCCCCAAAAAAGTTACTCAAGTAATTAAGGAAATGTAACGTGTTACTACCCACCTCTGACAATAATCCAAAACACACTGCCAACTCAACAAACAGTTTTTCTCAAGGGGGAAAAAGGGAAGGTTTTAGACAAGCCAAGTCAATCACCAGACCTTAACCCAATTGAACAGCATTTCACCGACTGAAGAGGAGACTGAAGGGAGAAACAAACAGCAACTGAAAGAGGTTGCAGTAAAAGCCTGGAAAAGCATCATGAAAGAAGAAACCAACAGTTTGGTGATGTCAATGAGTCGCAGGCTTGATGCAGTTATAACAAGCAAGGAATATGCAACCAAATATTAAGTGTTATTTATTTTAATTTACTTCAAGTCTTGTCTGTTCCTATACTTTTGCTCGCCTAAAAATCGGGTGGTCTGATACAAAAGGTTCTATGTTTTGTTTAAAAGTTGAAATCCTAAACTCTCGTCTTATATCCATCTTTTGTCTTAAATCCAAATGTCTTTGGTGTATAGCACAAACAAATGAATTGGCCTTGCGGTTCCAACAGTTTCAGAGGGGACTGTATGTTGTCAGTTTTACGTAGTCTAATGTATTTGTAGAATACTAGAATATGTGTTTGAACTTGAAGAAGATTTTTAAAAAATCCTGTCATTGAAATTTGATTTAGTAGTGCCATGAATAGGTATGCGTACATAATATACATATCACATTTTTTAAACGTGAGAATGAAAATAAAGACCCAGTTATAGTAGAACCGCTAAGGTTAAAAGGCGCTATACAAGTGCAGACCATTTACCATCATCACCATCATCTTGCCAGAGATGCTGTCCCAAATTACCAAACATAAAAACCAATAAAAAAATTTTGACAAAACGGTGTCATACTTCTTTAGAATATGATATAATTTTTTTTTTCTTTACATGTACTGTACATAATCAACACCTTAAGATTTTCATAAATGTATCTTGTGCCGGGTATTTTGTTTATTAACAACAACAACAACAACAACAAAAAGCTTAGGCAATGTGAAAACTGCCCCAGTATATCTGAATTCACGTGTGTCCGATTTTTTTTTTTTACATGCCCTTTCACTTCTCGTACTTCCAGAGCGGTTTCTCCTTCATCCGTCCCATTCTCGCGTCATGGTTTTTCCTCGGAGTATTTGTGGAGGGGCAGGGCACGTTCACACTTTGGGGCGGTCCATTTAACAACGGTTTGAATAAAAACAGGACCATGGAAAAGGACACAGGACACAGAACAGCAACTTAAAGGAAGAGGGGCAAAATGAACAAGGCAAAAATGCTTCATGCGACAGTGCAGAAGTGTTGGGACATGAAGCGGCACGGGACGGGATTGCGCTGGGCTACCGGATTCCTGATGGTGATGCTCTGGCTCCAAGCATCACTACGCGCCACTGAGGTAACGTACCAAACTGCACACTAGCGTACTAGAGTAATGTCACTGACCACGTGGATACAGATGTTGCGTGTGCGTAAAAAACGCATGCAACATTCTATCCATTGGGAGAAATAAATCACTTCTGTAGCCTATGCTTGCTATTTTTCACGTGTTTACACTCAGAAAAATGAGCACTAAACTTTAGCTTTCCTTGTCACTTGCAACTGTGATGATATACTCTAAACGTATATGTATGGTAATGTGAAAGTAGTGTACCATAACTGCACCGTAAGGACCACTTTAAATATTAGAGTAGTACACCATGTGCACCTTTCCAGGTAAAAGATACACACATGCTGTACCACCCCAGTGGTTAAAAGGTACAGTTTAATACTGTTTCCCCCCTGAAAGTGTATTTCCACTTCATATACAATGCATTATTTCATATATGAATGTCTGAAAACTTTTTTTTTTTTTTTTTTCAGGAGGAGAGCGTTAAATAGTGCATTAACACAAATAACTCAATGGCTATGTCCCCAAATATATATTATCCTACTTATGCATACTTATGCATACATACATATTTATAGTGTGTCAAAATAGTATATTGACCTCCTGGATAATACCCATAGATTACCAAACTAACTTCTTTTAAATCTTCTTTTATACTTTTTGGCCAGAAGCTTATGTAGCTGAGGACTTTAGTATATAAGTATAAAATTGCCCATTTTGTTTTGTGAGTGTTCTTAGGACCCCACAGTATTAGAAAGTTTGTTTGAATATTCTCTACATGTTGAAGTTTTTCACTTTACTCTCCTTTATTCTAGGCAGCAAATATTCCGAAGCAGCCAGAGGGACACGGTAAGTTTTTATATTCTACTATTTAGAGGTTCTTTGTTTTCAATTCATTTGAAATACCATTTCAACCTGTTACGATGTGCATTTTGGAGGTTGACTTTCTTTTGTTGAGCAGATAACCAGGCAGGTGTTCAGAAAGGTGAAGCCGTCCGGCCATCGAAGAATATTAGATGTGCTAGGGATACAGTGCATCTTCTGGGTAAGCAAATCAATCCTCAGTTACTCTAGTTCAAGTTAGCAAGAAAGCACTTTATTCTTTCTTAATTGTTTAAGCCTTCACATAAACATCTGTTTACATGTAAATGAATCGAAGCCAATTTGACCACCAAGCTGAAATCTTCCTTCCTCTCTTAAAGCTGCAGTAGGACCAGATGGGAAAGTGGTTCCAACTTTACATGACGAGGGCATTTACATTTGGTGGATATACCATAACACTAGAAACTTATTCAAACTGGAGGATAACAGCACATCCCTTGTTGTGCCTAAGAAAGGCCTATACTTTGTGAATCTGAAAATGTACTACCATATTCCTGCTGGATATAAGTGTAAGGAAAAAATGTTTTTGAGTACCTGTATTAAGCAGTACCATCCTTCTTACCCTAAGTGGAGAGATGTCACAAAAGGCACAGACACGATGCAATGTGTGGACCACTGGCATCAGTCTGTTACTTTAAGTCAAGTGGTCAGGTTTGAGAAAGGAACAAAGCTAAGAGTTCTCATAAACCCAATGAACTATGCTTTTATAATTGGGGATACCAGCACTTACTTCAGTGTTACTCTTCTGTAGTATGGTTCCTAAATTTGAACCCACATTTTGATGTTAATATTGTGTAATGTTGGGTAAAGCTGTATAAAATAAATGGTTTTTAAAACACTTATGTGCAAATCACAGAGCAAAAAGGGACCATTACTTTTTAAGTATATAATATTTGTTTGCATTTTGCTTGTTTTAGTGAAAGTTTTCTGAACTGCAACGTAGAAATTCTTATTAAATTCCACAGCATGTTTCCATAAGGAATTCATATAGTGAATATCATATATTGAATAAAAAGAAGGCCTTCTTTTTATTAGTCTTTTATGATATTAAATGGCCCAGAATTTGAATGGACATGTTTTATATTAAAACGTCTTTTTGTGCTGATGTTCCATTGTGATAAATTGACAACTGAATAAAAATCCATTTAAAAAAAAACAAAAACATTTTTTTCTCCATTTCTTTCTAACAGGCAGATACTAAAATGCAGTATGGCATTTAAAACATCCTATTAGGAGTTGTGCAACTCAGATATATATATATATATATATATATATATATATATATATATATATATATATATATATATATATATATATATATATATATATATATATATATATATATATATATATATATATATATATCGTATCTTACAAAAGTGAGTACACCCCTCACATTTTTTAAATATTTTATTATATCTTTTCATGGGACAACACTGAAGAAATGACACTTTGCTACAATGTAAAGTAGTGAGTGTACAGCTTGTATAACAGTGTAAATTTGCTGTCCCCTCAAAATAACTCAATACACAGCCATTAATGTCTAAACCGCTGGCAACAAAAGTGAGTACACCCCTAATTGAAAATGTCCAAATTGGGCCCAAGTAGCCATTTTCCCTCCCCGGTGTCATGTGACTCGTTAGTGTTACAAGGTCTCAGGTGTGAATGGGGAGCAGGTGTGTTAAGTTTGGTGTTATCGCTCTCACACTCTCTCATACTGGTCACTGGAAGTTCAACATGGCAACTCATGGCAAATAACTCTCTGAGGGTCTGATAAAAAGAATTGTTGCTCTACATAAAGATGGCCTAGGCTATAAGAAGATTGCCAACACCCTGAAACTGAGCTGGAGCACGGTGGCCAAGACCATACAGTGGTTTAACAGGACAGGTTCCACTCAGAACAGGCCTCGCCATGATCGACCAAAGAAGTTGAGTGCACGTGCTCAGAATCATATCCAGAGGTTGGCTTTGCAGAATAGACGTATGAGTGCTGCCCCAAAGGTTGGGGACAGAAATCCAAACGGGCATAAATCCGGGAAGAAAACAAAACAAAACATGAAAGGAGGCGATGGTCTATGAACAATGATCTAAGAGCTATGAGCTATGGTCTATGGGCGAGAGAGCACGAGAAGGTGGCATATGCTAAAACTAACTCTAATACTCCGCAAAGAAGCGGAAACGGAAAGCGGTTTAAATAAACAGATTGAACAATTATTAACACAAAACACCTGAAACTCATAATCACACAATGAAAGGAAAACCAAAGAACATAAAGAGGCGGAGCCATGACGTAAACCAAAAGCAAAGAACCAATGAACAAACGGGGGCAGAGACATGACGTAAATGAAAACAAAAGCACATGGCGAAGGTAAACAAAGCGAGAGTCTATGAGCGATTCAGTCCAGCGGAGTTTGCGAATGGAGCTCGCGCTACTCTCTGTAGCAGCGCAAAGCGTGGAATGCGGAAGCGGGAGTCAGCCGCTCGCTTAGCAAGCGACTCCACGTGCAAGGGGTTCTCTAACATTTGTAGGCTGCGCTGTATTCTGGGAAGTGTATTTGCACACAGATTCTGGCGTTGACATGACAGTAACATGTCAAAAAGTAACGCAATATGTTTCCATAAGGAATTCGTATACTGAACATATTGAATATTTATATTGAATAAAAAGTAAGGCCTTCTTGTTATTAGTCTTTTATGATATTAAATGGTTCAGAAATTTAATGTTTCTCATTGCTAGTGCTGTGCACTTTAGAATTTTTGTAGCTAAGCAGATGCGTTTAGCAATTCACAGAGTAAACTATATGCATGATTTTCTCTACCACAAATAAGCAAAAAATATAAATAAAATAGATAAAGAAATAAAGAGTTAAAAGCATGATAGTATGCATATACGTACAATATATGACCAAAAGTTTATGGATCTTCAGCTGTCCAGTTTTGGTGAGCCTGTGTATACTGTAGCCTTAGATTCCTGTTTGTGGATGAGAGGAATGGAACCCCAAGCGGTCTTCTGCGGATGTAGCCCATCCACTTTAGGTTTTGCATGTTTCACATTCTGAGATGCTTTGAGTGGTTATTTTATTTACCACAGCCTTCTTGTCTCCAACCAGTCTGGCGACTCTCCTCTGACTTCACTCATCTACAAGGCATTTCCGCCTACAGAACTGCTGCTTACAGGATGTTTTTTTTTTTCCACACCATTGTGTGTAAACTCTAGAGACTGTTCTGTGCCAAAATCCCAGGAGATCCAGTTTCTAAAATACTCAAACCAGACCACATTTCCCCCCATTCTAATGTCAGTCCCTCCAGGATTTCGCGATTTTGCGAGTGCAGAAATTAATGCAAAATCAAGCAAACTCCATAATAGATGTGTCATGTGACATCATCACAACATGCATTCAGTCAAAACCCTTTTTTCTCATGTGGGTCGAGCATGAATACAGCTAAAAGGTCTCATTTACCAACAAACATCACTGTGAAAGAGCGTGCAAGTCAATTTCGTGCAATTACAATTTTGCCAATTAAAATAGTTTTCTGAAAAAAAAGCACAAAAATCTTTGCAAGTTACATCGCAAATTTTGAAAAAAGATGCAGCAAAATCAAGCATTCACAACACAAACATACATACATGCATGCATACATACAGTGGGTACAGAAAAGAATCACCCCCCCTTTAAAAAAAAATCAATTTTGTTGCTTTTCAGCCTGAAATGAAGACAGACACAGTTTTTGTTTTATCCAGCTGTATTTACTCAGTCCAACTTATAACATCCAAGTGAAAGATATAACACCAACATGTCAGAAAAAAAAAAAAATACAGAATCACTGAGTTGGAAAAAGGATCACCCCCCTCCTAAAAATAACTTGTAAACTCAATCAGGTGTAGCTAATCACTTTCTCAATGGCACACAAAGCCATTTGACTTTCAACTGTGATCAGCTGTGGTCATTTTGATTAGCTCAGCATGAAAAGAGCTTTCCTGGAGCATTTCACTCCTTGGTAGTGCTACTGAAGCAAACAATCACCTATGGGTGGCAAAGCACTGTCAAAAGATCTCCGGGATAAAGTTGTGGACAGGCACAAGTCAGAAGATGGATACAAAAAAATTTCAAAGGCTTTATCAATGCCTAGAAGCACAGTGAAGTCTATTATTAAGAAATGGAAGGTATTTGGTAACACAGACCCTCCAGGACATCGCTCCAAGCTAGATGAAAGAGCCAGGAGGAAACTGGTCAGAGAGGCTACCAAGAGGCCTACAGCAACTCTGAAGGAATTTGCAGGAATTTATGACAAAGAGTGGTCATTGTGTGCATGTGACAACAATATCACAAATTCTCCATAAATGTGGCTTGTATGGGAGGGTTAAAAGAAAAAAGCCCACGACTGAGCTTTGCCAAAACGCACCTTGAAGATTCTGAGGGCACATGAAAAAGGTGTTATGGTCAGATGAATTATTTGGCCTCAACACCAAACAAAATGTCTGGTGGAAATCCAATACAGCTCACCATCCAAATAACACCATTCCTACAGTAAAGCATGGAGGTGGTAATATGCTGTTATGGGAGTGTTTCTCTGTAGCAGGGACTGGAGCACTTGTTAGGATAGAAGGAAAATGGATGGGGCAAAATACCGTCAAATTCTTGAGGAAAATCTGCTGCCCTCTGCCAGAAAGTTGTCAATGGGAAGAAGGTTTACCTTCCAACATGACAATGACCCAAAGCACACAGCAAAACTCACCACACAGTGGTTGAAGGAGAAAAATGGCCTAGTTAGAGCCCAGACTTAAACCCCATTGAGAATCTGTGGAATGACTTGAAGACTGCAGTCCACAAACGGTCACCATCAAATTTAACTGAACTTGAGCAGTTCTGCAAAGAAGAGTGGGCAAATATTGCAAAGTCTAGATGTGCAAAGTTAGTAGAGACATATCCCAACAGACTAAAGGCTGTAATTAAAAAATTAAGGCAAATTAAAGCAAGGGGGTGATCCTTTTTCCAAATCAGTGATTCTGTTTTTTTAATTTTCAAAATTTTTTTCTGACATGTTGGTGTTATCTCTTTCACTTTTATGTTATAAGTTGCACTGAGTATATACAGCTGGATAAAACAAAAACTGTGTCCGTCTTCATTTCCGGCTGAAAAGCAACAAAATGTGATTATTTTAAATGGGGGTGATTCTTTTCTATACCCACTGTACATACACTCACTGAGCCCTTTTTAAAAACACTATACAAAGAGGTGGGTAGAGTAGTCAAAAATGTTACTCAAGTACAAGTAAAACTACTTAAAAAATAAGTACTCAAGTAATAAAGTAATAAAGTATTACTTACCCCATTCTGATGGTTGCTATGAACATTATCCAAAGCTGCTGGCCCATATAGGCATGATTGTACTGCTGCCACACAATTGGCAGATTAGATAATTGCTTGGATGAGTACATGTACAGGTGTTCCTAACAAAGTGTTCTATGAGTGTATACATACATACATACATACATACATACATGCAGTACTGTGCAAATGTTTTAGGCACCCTATTACAAACTTTGTTATAGATTTTTTATTTTATGACTTCTACATTATCAAGTCAGTACAAAAAACATTTTAGATTCCCAAACATTAGTTTTCTAGCACAAAATTAAATGTTACAGAAAAATGTTTGCATGTCATTAAAGAAAGCATTATATTATGTAAGAGACACTTTTCAGACAAAACACACAATGAAGGCTGCTGGGTTTTGCTGCAAAAATAAGAAGCAAGTGCGAAAGTCAAAGTCTCCAGAAGAACTGTGGCTGGTTCTGCAAGATGCTCATTAAAACTTATTTCCTTATTAAAGGAAACTTTAATACTGCTTTAATTACTGCTCTTTACTGTATTTTTTCAACTGTAGAAACATTTAATTTCATTATTTTGAAGGCATCTTTGCTCTACAGCATTTCTTTGCATGTGCCTAAAACTTTTGTACAGTACTGTATATGTGTGTCTTCCCCAAACTGCTGCCACAAAGTTGGAATCACTCAATTGTATAGGATGTCTTTGTCTACTGTAGCATTACACTTTCCCTTCACTGGAATGAAGGAGCCCAAACAAACCTGTTCCAGCATGACAATGAACCTGTGCACAATGTGAGGCCCATATAGACATGGCCTGCCAATGTCATGATTCAAAAATTTTCTACCACTGTTAAAAGAAATACCAAAATACTTTGATTAAACAGGAACATGTGGGATTTTTTTAGTATCTGTTAAATGAGTATAATAAGAATTATACATTACAGTTGAACACTTTACTAGCTTAGTTATAATTTTATATAATAGCAAACATGAGTAATTCATAGCAATAATTAGTAAACAGTATACATAATAAATCCAGTGGCTTGTCCCCTGGGTGAAGCACAGAATCCTGGGCCCTATGTCAAGACAGTGTATGGGGGCCCCTTTCCCATCATCCCATGATCCATGCTATTTATCATACTTTTTAAAAATTTATTTATTTTTAATTTTTTTTTTTAAATAATAGTGTGCAATTATACAAATAGCCCTTGCTGGTAGAGTGATCACTGGTGAATTACTGATGTAATATTTAAACCAACGGTAATATCATGTTAACATATAGCGGTAATATCATGTTAACATATAGCGGTAATATCATGTTAACTTATAAAATAATTTGCATCTATGTTAATGCAGAATTCTGAATCATATTAGTTTATGAATTGTGCTATACTTAAATAAAAATAGAGAACCTCAGATATTCCCCTAGAGATGAAAATGACAATTTAACAATATTTAATTTGAATTGTGTGTTTTATTAAAAGACATTGTGCTGTGTAGTCCATAACATGTCAATCCTTTCAAACTATCAACAGTCAAAATAAATAAATAAATAAATAAATACAGACCAACTGAAAACCTCACTTTGCCTTCTTTCAAAAGCAAAAGTCTTTCAAAGCTTCACTCTCTGTGACTGTTTCTGGAGTATTTAATGTGTTTTTAATGATTTTTCATTTGTATAATGTGTTCCAGTTTATTATCATACCATGTTAATGTTGTGACCAAGTTTGCTCATATTACAATTTTGATGAAAGATCACACAATCCTTCTGTGTTTACAAAGTACAAACCTTGTTTACATATTTTTTTCCATATTCACTAACATTTTATCTCTAAAGTTTTGTCTCAGGCTTGAATACTTGACATGTTACTTCGGTGTTTAGAGTGAGATACAAGATACAATAAGAATGTTTATCCCTGGCTTGGAAACAAGTTATTTCTCATATGTAGGCTCCTAGACAACCAATCAAATCATGCAAATTGTATGTATGTTGTGCCTATGGGAGGTGTGTACACAGATGTGTGCCGGAGCTTGTCAAACAGGTGAGGAACAAACAGCGGTATACGCATAATTTCACAAATGTGAAATAATAATAATAATTTCAGGATCTTCGAGGGCCCCTCATGTGCGAGGGCCCTATGTACTCAGTCATCCTTTTCCCACCACTTACGATGCCGTAGCTTGTCCTGATGATTCATTATTCTGTATCAGCCTGCTTTTTTGTGGTGTATTTATTTATGTTTTTTATGGATTTTTATTACTTGAATTAGTTCAAGTAGTGAAAAAAAAAATATATATATATATATATATATATATATATATATATATATATATATATATATATATATATATATATATATATATAAAAATAAGAATTTGGTAGTTGGTAAATTGTTGCCAGTATGCAATAGTGGAAAGTATCATATAGTCAAAAATAACAAAAAATGTATGACATGACAATTCCAATTACTGTGTTTTCCAGACTATAAGTTGTAGAGGGTTTTATTTATTTATTTTTTTTGCCACCTAGTAAGCATGTAAAAGTTCTATTTTCTAGAAGGGAATTACAGTTGAAAAAAGGATGTGGGTGGATTTACTCAATCAAAATACATACAAAAATTAGGTCCAAACATGTTTTGGGTGAAGTATCTTTTTAATTCTTTCTCTGGAAACAGTTTTTCTTACTTTGAATGTGAAAAAATGTACAACTATACTGTACTATTAGAGAAGTATTAGAAATTCTGTTGCTTCTGGAAGTATCTGTTGTAGTGTAATGTAATGTAGTATAATGTGTATGTTAGAGTACACTTCAGTACACAAGTTGATGATTTTGATAAGGACATTATTGAAATGTGAAATTATTTTGGTTTTTCAGAGGGGAGTAAATCATTCTAATCACTAATCTGATGAGGTTATATTGCCCTCTATATGGTTAGTTATCAATTTGTCTGGCTTTAAATTAATAATCTGATTATTTAAATTAATAAAATAATTTAAATAATCTTTAAATACAGATTTGAATACTAAATACTGATGATGTACATGCTTCTACATCTTATTCAAAGTTAACTTTGCTACAGTATTAAATAACAATCTAAGATTATTTTTTTAAATCTTCTATTGGGTGGAGAATATGCTGATCTAACAGCACTAAAAGCCTTTTCATGGATAAGAAGGTACTCCTTCCATGCTGTTTTGAATACTACCAATTTAGTTTGTCGCCATTTACTTTCTAATTTTCGAGTGGTCTGTTTTAAGGCGTGTATGTGTGATTGTTGTACCAGGGTGCTAGTTTTTTCTCTGTGATTATTTTTCTGTTAAGTGGAACTACATTATCTAGAGTGTAGCGGAATGCAGTCTAAGCATTCAGTCACCTGATGAAGTTCTGTAGGGTCAGACAGTGATCCACTTAAGGTTGATAACTTGGGAGGTTACTGATAAAAACTTGACACAGTACAATGGCAAAGTGCATATATGACTATGACTATGATCTGAGATGAGTCACTTACTGCTTTTATCACAGGAGAAACAACACTACAACTCGATTTATGAAACTAGGCACATTTAGTTGGAGCTAAACTCTGCAGATTCGAAGAACATGCTTCACTGTTGCCAATACAGTACAGACCTCCTTGACAAGCATACGCTATTGTATTTCAATCATAAACATAATTACTGTAAAATACTGTTCATTTTTATTATTTGTTATGCATAACAGCTGCTATATTACATCTGTTCATTTATCAAAATTCATGAATAAAGTAGGCTTTTCCCCAGATTTCTACTAGCCCTAGCTTTGTAACCAGCAGGATCTCAAATGCGCAAATTTTCCAGCAGAACAGATTATTATAGATGAGTTGTTTCTGTGAACTTCAGGTTTGTATCTGGTCCCCCGCAAGAGATATTCAACCTGAAATTGAGGGGAATCTTAAAACAAAGCACTTTCTCACTCCCATTAAAAAAAAAAAGAGAGAAATCTCAAACCTGAATGTTCTGCATACCCTTTACACTTATCTAGGTACACCATAAAAGAATAAAAGATTAAGACTGAGACTTGAACCTTCATTATAAATTGACCCTAAAAGTGGAACTGTGAGCAATCCTGAGCATTACATTTGGACCTAATCAAGTCCTAAATCTGCTGCTCAACTGGGTTAAAATCTGGTGATTGACTTGGTCAGTCTAAAACCTTCCACTTCTCCTCTGATAAAGTCCTTTGTTGAGTTGGCAGTGTGTTTTGGATCATTGTCTTGCTGCATGATAAAGTTCCTCCCCATTAATTTGGATGTAAATTGGCAGACAAAATGTTCCTGTAAACTTCTTTATTAACTCTGCTGCTACCATCATGTGTTACATAATCAATAAAGATTAGTGAGCCTGTTCCAGAAGCAGCCATGCAAGCCCAAGCCATGGCACTACCTCCACCATGTTTCACAGATGAGCTTGTAGGTTTTGGATCAAGAGCAAATCCTTTCTTTCTCCACATTTTCACATTTCCATCACTTTGGTAGAGATTAATCTTGGTTCCAGAACATTTGTAGCTCACCTCTGTATTTCTTTGCAAATTCCAATCTGGCTTTCTGTTTCTTACTGCTGATGAGTGGTTTGCATCTTGTGGTATGGCCTGTATATTTCAGCTCCCAAAGTCTTCTTCGAACGATGGATTGTGATAACTTCATCCCTGCCCTGTGGAGGTTGTTGGTGATGTCACTGCCTGTGTTTTTTTTTTTTTGTTGTTGTTGTTGTGACTGTTTTTTATGGGGGACCCTAGGGAAACAACTGCTCCTATTTCCTCAAGTAGGTTCTGGCAAAGCATGTTAGCAAGGCATAACTGTGTCAGGAATACAATATTATAATCTAATGTAATGAAATGTAATGTAAAGGGTTCAATAATTTGCAGACTGTTTCAGTGGTATTTTCAGGGCTTTGCCTTTGCAGAGAGACTCATGCAGAGGATTGGGCATCTGCTCCAGGACTCCATGTTCTTGGATGTGGCACAAGACATGAGTGATGGGAAGCAAAGACAGGTGAGCAGTGCATGATTTTTTTTTTTTTTAAAAGTAGGATTCATGTGTTAAATGATATTTTGGATAAAGTGGATTTGTACTATAGTATTTATTGGCTTCTGTTGTCTCTAAATTAGGGGTGTTATGCTCTGATATTTAACAGTATCATTGTGTTTCTTTCATAGAACATTTTGTGGTGGTGGCCACAGTGAAATTTCAGTTTCCGTTGCTATTTATCATACACGGAATGAGAAATGAGTGTTTTTCCTATTGCAACATTTTAATCAGTCTCTACCTGCTATTAAAAATTCATTCATATATTAATAACTATTATACCACAGCATGCTTGAATGCTCAAAATTGATTGGTCAGAAGGTGTGCATTATTTTTGTATAACAGCACGGCTTGGACAGTAGTTCCAGCTGTAGCATGAAATATATTAATATAATAATATATCAGGGTAATATTCATGTAGTTGTTCTAATACGTTATTGGGTTGGCTGGTCTGATACAAAAGGTTCTATGTTTTATGTTGTTTAACACATCTAAATGTAAATACTAGGAAATAAAAGCTGAAATTCTAAACTCTCTTCTCATATTAATCTTTTGATCTCAAACCCAAAAGTCTTCAGTCTACAGCAAAAACAAATGAATTGGCAATAGTTTTGGAGGGCAGTGTATATAACTGTTTCCAGGGGGACTAGCTTCATTTAATACTAATTTGGTTGAATCCAAGTTTCTGTTAAACACAGTACATTAAACTCCTGTAACAGTTTTATTTACAATAAGTGATTTAGATGTAAGAGATCTAATATGTAACATTCCTAGCTTCAGATCTAAGGTGTTAGCTTTGCATTCGGTATAATCTTTTTTAATTAAAAAAAAAAAAAAAAAAATTAGCTTACTACAACAAACTTACTACAAAAAACTTTCTGAGTATTTCTGCATACAGAAAGTAGTATTTGCTTTGTTTCTTTGAAATGAATTTTTTACACTTTAATTAAATTGGATCTTGTTGCAGAAAGACAAGAGCAACATTAAATTACAAAAAAAAAAAAAAAATCTTACAGCAAATTAAGTAAAAATTGTTACATCACATTTTATAAAAATATTTTTTCTCCAAAGGAAAGTCATAGTTTGATTCATGATTTCATGTGATAGTGGAAAAAGTGCAATTGCTACTGAGCAGCAAAAATTCGTTCCATTACCCAATTACCCATTTCATAATTGTTTCCTACTGTTCACACTAAAATTTCAGCGCAAAGAAGTTTGGGGAAGGTAACGTGGAATAATATAATAGCCACAAATGTAGCAGCTAAAATGTGTTCTGCTGTCAGTGAACTACTGATCATTCATTCATATTAAAATTGATGGGACTAATTTAACCTTTAACATTAGTTTAAAAGGTTTTAACACTACATAAATATCCTTAAGCACATGATTACAACTAATCTAGCAAATGTTGCCGAATGATCTAGCACAACTGGATCACCGGTAGTATTACTAATTTAGCTAATTTAACAAATTAATGTGTGTTATTTATATGAGGGGGGCACGTGGCTTAGTGGTTAGCATGTTTGCCTCAGGGATATGAATCCTGCCTCCAGCCTGTGTGGGCAGAGCTAGCATGTTCTCCCTGTGCTTTGGTGGTTTCTTCTGGGTACTCCGGTTTCCTCCCGCAGTCCAAGGACATGCGTTGTAGTCTGACTGTCATTTCTAAATTTTCCGTGGTATGTGAATGTGTGTGTGATTGTGCCCTTCGATGGGTTGGCACTTCATCCAGGGTGTCCCTGCCTTGTTCCTATCCCGAGTTCCCGAGTTCCCAAACTGTCATCTGTCAAAGTAGTCAAACAATGAGGTAGTTATATTAGATTTTTGCAGGACAAATAAACCACCCTCTGCTGAGGTAGATTAGACATAAAGCACAACCGTCTACAGTTAAAATCCACCAGTTTTACAATTATTAACTCTGAAAGTTAATACACTTGATACACTTTCTTCAAAGTAATTTCTTGCAAATCGCTTAATGTGGATTGACTCATTTCATATTGATAACAGAAAACAGTACTTTCCTTCCAGTTCCTGCTGCTTATATTTGTTTCTAGAGACACATGAGCTGTCTATTTGCAGAAGTCTTCACTTCTCAAGGAAGTGAAGAAAGAAAATAGAGAAGACTCTGGACAAACATCTGTGGAAATCTGAGATTTATACAAGTCAGAAAGGCTTTACCTTTGACATCTTTAAACATGCGTCTGAACTTTAACATTGGGCAAAAAAGTCCGGCTTGCTTTTTTCTAAATATTATGCAATTTGAGATTTTCTATGGACTAGGCACAAGGCAGCTAAAGAAGTAACTGTCCTTCTGAGGTGCTGCAGCCATCTCTAAACATTCATTACAACTAAAACAAAAAAAACATTTCAGTCATTAAAAGAACAAAAAACAACTTGGAACACCAACTGCACACCACGCCTTTCACGTGATGTTAGTGCTCGACATCAGTAATGCTCTTGTGGCTGAATGAGCACAAATACCCACAGCCATGTTCCAAAATCTAGTGGAAAGCCTTCCCAGAATAGTGAAGGCTGTTATAACAGTAGTGTGTCCACATAATTTTGGCCGTGTAGTGTAGGTGCAGCGTTAAGGGCTAGACAGGTGTGTTGGTGCTGCGGACAGCCTGAGCACTTTCAGGACCAATGGAAGTGGGAGTATTTTTCCAGCTCCCCAACATGCCACATGCTTCCCCTGATCCAGCTGGGATGTACCATATACCTGTAAGTATTCAAGGGGGTACATATCATGCTTTACTGGATTCAGGTTACGATCAAACTTCCCCCTTGGGGATTTCCCCCTGGAGCAGTCACAAGATTCAATACAAAGGCATGCCATTGACTAAATACTAAATGAGAGTACTAGATGGTTACTTAGTCCAGTTGAACACTACTCTATGCAATCCCTATTTTTCCATTATTATTATAAGTTGTAGTAAGTGATGCAGGACACTCAGACAAAGGATGAAAGCACCTAGTTGCTTCTGCCAAGTAGCCGCAGGAGAATTTGTATGTACCTCTCAGGCCATTCGAATAGAGTTTGTTAGTTCTAGTGGACTGTGTAACATGATACCTGGAAGCCGTGCCCAGGCTTGGGGAGTAATGGATTACATAATCAGGATACAAAAAAACTGGTAAGTGCAATCCATTACATTTAAGTCAAAAAACAAAGTAATCAGATTACAGGTACATTTTGTAAAAAATGGGAATACTATGAAGATGAGGAAGATGAGGCTCCAGACTGCGCCTAAAAAGGTCGGATTTGCGACCAAAAATATTAATTTGCGAATGATATTTTTGCTGAGATCGCCACTGGTGACAATATAAATTTACACGTTTTGATTTAAAAAATTGCATGTACTGTCTTTTTAATTGCGTGTTCTGTGAGGAGGAGCCTCTTGCATAATTTGTTGTGTTGACGTAATAAAATGAGGTCCTGCGCATGAAGTTCAAATTCATCCAGAGCGCCAAAATACACTCAGGGAAAGCGGGAATCAGCTTTCCGCCTCAGAAAGACATGACTAAACGATAAATATCAGACTTTTTCAAACAATCCTCGTCTCTGTCGAACACCGATGCTGATGGCACACCTGCTAATAAAAAAGCAGGCTCCAGTTGTGCCAGCATGAGAGAGAGAGAAAACGACGGAGACACAGAGGATCATCTTTCCGTGTCAATCAATGAACACCCAAGTAAAAGTGCAGAAAGGCATTTTAAGACTTCTTGGATTCACGAGTTTGCATGGCTCTGGTATGATCATCGCACACAGAAAATGTTTTGTGACTTTTGTTCCAAAGCGGGCAGAGAAATAGCGGATTTCATTGCCGGAACGAACCACTTCAAGAAAGAGACCGTGAGATGTGCGTCACAAATACACCGTTAGAACAAGCAGCGTCTCGTGCATGTGGACTACATGACGAGACAGAATGGAAGGAGCTAAAGATAAAATTCAACCCCGCCTGTATAATTGCATGTGAAGAGCTGCCTTTCACCAAATTTACCTCTCAGATATTACCAATGAAGAAAAATTGACTGAATGTGTGCAAGACGTATGACAACGACACAGCATGTGCTTTGAACAGAATGCATCTAGTTGAGATGTTGCTTGTCCTACCAATTTTGGCTGCTCAGTGCGAACGTGGCTTTTCAGCTCAAAACAGGATAAAATCAAAAGTACGCAATTCAACCTTGGAAGACTTGATCAGGATCAGCACAGAGGCCCATCACTTGAACAGTTTGATCCTCAACCATGTGTCAAACGCTGGCTTTCTGCAACACAGAGGAGGCCAAACTCCACTCAATGGCCAAGTGATGCTGACATAATGATGGTCAGTAATACTGGCTCAGATTCTGTGTAAAGAACAATTCTTTGTGACTGTATATAGTTCTCAAGTTGGGAAAGACATTCAGTTCCCACTTTAAGTGAACTTGGATGAAAATGCTGACGCTGTAAAAGGAGTTCAGACGTGCACACATGACAGGATGACTGAAATAAGTATTTCAAAATTTTCAAATGTAAATTCATTCTTATGTGGCACTTTAAAAAATCCTTTGGCACCTGTTTTTTTTTTTTCTTATAGGAGCCAGTGGCTCCTTAATAGATTTGTTTGTCTGGAGCCCTGCTTTTGACATAACACAATATAGACAGCTGCATGATTATAGTTCTGGTTCTCTCTTGCCAGTTGTGACTCACATGAGAAACAAATTTATTTATTTTATTAAAACAAATCCAAACATTGAACATGTTTTTAAGCTCTAAAATAAGCTCTAAATAAAAGTATTTTAGATCATATTGCTTTTCTCTTGACTTTATTTACATATGTGACCTTGAAGTAATCCAAAAGTAATCAGATTACATTACTTTCATATTGTCATACTTGGATTATGTTACTGATTACATTTTTTTATGAAGTAATTTGTAACTGTAACGGATTACATTTTTAAAGTAACCCTCCCAACCCTGGCTGTGCCTCTTGCATGCATCTCAGCACACAGTGTTGCAGATATATTCTTCCAAGTGATCTCCGGTGTCGGAATCCTGAAAGAGATTACAGGATAGATAGAGGTGGTGCACTGCAAATGTAGAAATAGAAAAAACAGGTGGTTGAGGAAGAGTCAAGCCATACTCAACAGAGGAGTAATCAAGGAGTCCCACAATGATTAGCCCAGCCCTGCTGTCCTTGTGCCGAAGGCAGACAGTTCAGTCTGGTTCTGTATGCAGTTTAGGAAATTCATTGTGGGGTCTAAATTTGCTGCTCATCCAGTGCCAAGTATTGAATGGCTCAATTGGTATCTGCTCAAGGGATATTCACAGATTCTCTTTACCCCAATTTGCAAATTCAGCAAATTAGGTGAGGCAGTTTCTGTGGCTGGCAATTATCACAGATTTGTGCCTAATTAATCAGACGTCAGCAGCCGTCTGAATGACCTCACTAAAAAGGGGCCACCAGATCTGGTGCAGTGGATGGAGTCATACCAACATGCCTTTACTTAGTGGTGGACACTCTTGCATTCTCTTGTCAGCAGGCTAGGGTGGTGGGGGTGTCTGGCAGTTGGGGGTGGTCGAGTGCTGGTTTACTAATGGAGGGCAGAGTCAGGGAGAATGAGTGGTAATGATGAGCGCTGCACTTGCATGTTATAAACATGACTATTTATTCCCTGTGTTTCTTTCTAGTTAGTGCTGAAACGTGGAAGCTGGTCCTGAGCTACTGAGAGCCTGAAAAAAGCACAATAAAATAGCACCCCTCACTGTTTCTGTCTCCTCAATTCCCTCTTACTCACCGGTACCCATGTTACCTTTCTGTATATGTATACTGTTGATAATGGTGATGGTGTTCACTTCAGTATAGCTCACTTAATTATTTAACATTAGAAGAGAAAATTTTTTGGATTAGTTGTGCCAGTTGTAGACATAAAAAAGTCATGTATAAAGTAATTACTAAAATAATTTTTCACCAGACAACAAGCAGTATTTACTTACTGTAGTAACTTGAGAAATTTTCTTGATGATTACGCTTACTTTTGCTCAAGTGAATTATTGCTACAGTAGTAGTACTTTTACTCAAGTGGTGTGTTTTGTAGTCTTTCCACCACTGCAAATAACCTATATAAGTGATTATAATTCATTATGTTTACATTGTAAACTGGATAAAGTGGAGATGGTTATTGAAGATGACCAGAGGTGGGTAGTAATGTGCCACATTTACTTTGTTACATTACTTGAGCAATTTTTTTTTTTTCAATTTATTTTTAAGAGTAGGTTTAACAGGCCATACTCATACTCTTACTCAAGTTCATTTTTAATCACAGAAATGTACTTTTAGTGTTAATGAATATATGTAGTTTTAATAATTAGTTTATATCACGAATAATGAGGTCCCGAGTCTCATGATATGATGCAGTGGTCTGAATGCGGACACAACAACTGCTCACTTTTTTTAGCGGCTCAGTCCTGGAAGATAATGGGCGAAGAGGGGGAAGAAGCGAGTGTCAGAGGCAGGACACGCACATACACGCACACACACATACGCATGCATGTGCACTTTCTCTTCTGTTCCATAGTCCTTCTGTTATAGTCATAATCTTGTCAAGGGTTTGACATTAAAACAATCAAAAAGACCATTAGAGCTGAAATGAAGAAAAAAAAATCAGAGATATTTACCTCTTCTATTTTGGATAGAGAGTGTTCGACTATTAGCACATCCAGTACAGACAACAGAAGAGAAAAAAACTGGACAATATATTTACAGTAATCCTGAGAAAGCTGAGACTTCCTCTGAGTCATTCTCCAAACACACCCAGTAGCATTCAGTAAAGTGACGACAAATCATGACCTTCGTGACATGTGAGGTATAAAACATGATAGGCCATGCTGCTATAGAAAATAATAAATGACAGGGTGGTATAAAATTGCTTGACACAAAGTGAGGTTATTGTTATCAGCCAGACGTTCATTAATTTCCCATAACACATGCCCCGAATTGTTTTATTCCACAGCAATGATTACAGTTTAAAATAAATAAATAAATAAATAAAAATTAATGAATGGCACATCATGCTTTTTAACTTCATTTAATGTAGTAGTTACATTTAATGTATTGGAACGTTCGTGAAACAAGTTAACACTTGCAATACGTTTTAGCAGCTATAAACAGTCATTTCCTCACCAGCTTCTCTTTTCTCTCTCTTTAAGTTAATAAGATAAAAAAAAAGTTAGAAAGTGCTGACACTGGAGACTCGTTCCATAAATGACAAATACAGAAAGCTTCAGCATATCAGTGATTATGTTTTTCATTGTTAAATAAAAAAAAAGAAGTTTTTTTTTGTTTATTTGGATCGTCCACCATACAAGTCCCTGTGAATTGCCTGTTACTATAGAAATGGTAACATATTAGAACAAGTACATTAATACAAATCTGTGATTTGAATTACAGACGTTGCTACTGTCAGAGCTGCCATTACAGAAAATTAAGCAATACCTTGTGACCAATCAAATTTGAGAACTCAGCAGTGCTATGGTATAATTAAGCAATATCACACGAGCAAGAGTGCTGTTGTACTGAATATCAGTACGCCTGTTATTCGGCTTTGGACTGTCACAGCTATGCTGATATTCAGTACAACAGCATGATTGTGAGTGAGATATTGCTTTTATATAACAGTTCTATAAACGAGTGACTTTTCAGACACAATATGGCCAACTATTTTGGTCATTTTTGCTCCGTCAACAAATATAGTTCCTAAAGAAGCCACAGCTGGATAGAATATTGTGTGTTGCCACAGACTGACTGACAGCCTGTGTACTAACAGGCGGTGGTAGCTCGGCGGTGGTAGCTCAGCAGTGGGTGGTGGTAGCTCAGTGGTTAAGAAGCTGGGCTACTGATCAGATGGTCATGAGTTCAAATCCCAGCGCCACCAAGCTACCACTGTTGGGCACTTGAGCAAGGCCCTTAAGCCTCAACTGCTCCCCAGGCACCACAGCAAAAATGGCTGCCCACTGCTCTGGGTGTGTTTGTGGTTTGTAGTGTGTGTGTGTTCACTACTCACAACTTCTTATATGTGTGCACTAACTTGTATGGGTTAAATGCAGAGGATAAATTCCAAGTATGGGTTACCATACATTGGCTTTCATGTGTCACTTTCACTTTTCACTAACTGTTCCAGAGTAAGAAACTATTGCTATAATTGGAATTTTATGTAGCGAATACAAGAGAAGACAAGCGGAGTGATACAAACAGTGGAATGAACCTGTGCTGTTATACTAAATATCAGCACGCTTGGAACACCTTTTGTCCAATCACTGGACCAGAACTAAAGTGTTTAGAACAATTCATTGCTCACCCACATAAACACATAGGTTCCATCAGGTTTGGCTACTACTGTACCCTTTCTGTTTGTACTCAACCCTTTCTGTTTCTGTGGTGCTGAATTAATCAAGGCATGATTTTATTAATCTACTAAAACAGCTATTTAGCTATTTATCAAATTAAAATTAAATATATCTATTGTCAATTTCACAGATCAGTTCAATTCAATTTTATTTATATAGCGCTTTTAACAATAGACATTGTCACAAGGCAGCTTTACAGAAATCTAGGTCTAGATTTAGATCCCTAATGAGCAAGACAGAAGTGACAGTGGCAAGGAAAAACTACCTGAAACAAAATGAAGAAGAAATGTTGTGATGAACCAGACTCAAATGGGAACACATTGTCTTCTGGGTGACACGGGATAGTGTGATTATGAGTCTTCCACAACTGCATGCTATAAAGTGAACAATTAGCAAAGTGGCTACATTGTGTGGCTGTCACTTGGCCAACTGTTCAGTTAGTAATAAGTATTAAGTAAAACTGCTTATTTCATAGATACAATGTTTAAACAATGAAGAATATTAACATACAGAATCTGTATAGATTATGATCTAATTCAGCAATAATGAGCAGTACATAATTTATTAATGAATATAAAGCAATTTATCAATAGTAAAAAAAAAAACTATTCAAAATTCTCATATTCTATTAAATATTGGTTAATTATTTAATAATTCATAATTAATAGGGTTTCTTCCCATCACTAACATTTATATGAAAAAAAACAAACCTGCACATTATGCTACTATAATCGACATAGTGTGATCAACTGGGTCAGGGACATTATATAGCAGGTCAGATCTCTAGGAGAACTCAGCATTGATGATGTACTAAGATGGTAAACTATAACAATATACAACTCCAATTCTGAAAAAGTTGGGACAGTATTGAAAATGCTAATAAAAACAAAGAGGAGTGATTTGTAAATGTACTTTGATTTGTATTTAAAGAAAAAAAGATATAAAGACAAGGTATTTGATGTTTTACCTAATCAACTGCATAATTTTTTGAAGATAAATGTTTATTTTGAAATTGATGCATGCAACACGTTCCAAAAAAGTTGGGACAGGGGCAATTTAGGACTAATAGCGATGTGACAAGTTGATATAATAAGGTGATGTGAAACAGGTGAGGCAATCATCTAATCATAGTGTATAAGGAGCCTCCAAAAAAGGCCTAGTCCTTCAAGAGCAAAGATGGGTCGAGGCTTGCCAATCTGCCTACAGACGTGTCAGCGAATAATCCAACACTTTGAGAACAACATTCCCCAAAGACAAATCAGCAGAATTTGGGGCATTTCACCTTCTACTGGGCACAATATAATTAAAAGATTCAAGGAATCCGGTCAAATCTTGGTGTGTAAAGAGCAAGGCCGAAAACCACTTCTGAATGTGCATGATCTCCGATCCCTCAGACGTCACTGTCTTAAAAACCGTCATGAGTCTGTAATGGATTTCCTGACATGGGCTTGGAAATACTTTGGTAAACCTTTGTCAGTCAACACCATTCGTTGCTGCATCCACAGATGCAAGTTAAGACTTTACTATGCAAAGCAGAAGCTGCATATCAACACTGTCCAGAAGCACCGCCGACTTCTCTGGGCTCAGTCTCATCTGAGATGGACAGTAGCACAGTGGATTCGTGTTTTGTGGTCCGACAAGTCAACATTTCAAATAGTTTTTCGACAAAACATCCCCCGTGTTCTCTGGGCCAAAGAGGAAAAGGACCATCCAAGCTGTTATCAGCATCAGGTCCAGAAGCCAGCGTCTGTCATGGTATGGGGGTGTGTCAGTACCCATGGCATGGGTAACTTGCACATCTGTGAGGGCACCATTAATGTAGAAAGATATGTAAACATTTTGGAGCAACATATTCTTCCATCTAGAGCAGGACAATGCCAAACCACATTCTGACTCATTTACAAGTGCATGGTTGCGTAAGCAGAGAGTGCGGGTGTTAGCATGGCCTGCCTGCAGTCCTGACCTGTCTCCGATTGAGAATGTGTGGCGCATTATGAAGAGGAAAATAAGGCAAGAAGGCCCCGTACAGTTGCACAGCTGAAATGCATAATGGATGAATGGGGGAAAATTCTGCTTGCTAAACTTAACCAACTGGTGTCTTCAGTGCCCAAATGCTTAATAAGTGTTATTAAAAGAAAAGGTGATGTTACACAGTGGTAAACGACTGTCCCGTTTTTTTTTGGAGTGCGTTGCAGTTATCAGATTTGAAATAAGTGTATTTTTTCAAAAATACAGGGTGAATTGAATTTTCAAATTTTCAAATTTTCAATTTCCAATTTCCAATTTTATTTATTTATTTATTTATTTATTATTCCATACTGTCCCAACTTTTTCGGAACTGGGGTTGTAAACAAATCATATGTATCATGTTTGGTTCATATATTGATTGTTTCTTGACTGTGGAAATTGTATCAAAGCAGATAACATGAACATATGGTGTAGTGGCAGTGTGGAGCCTTGGGGTGGCATCATTAGTCTTTTCTAAGGGAATAAACGTTGCACAGGTAATGTGTAAGCACGATATTTCAAATACCCATTTTATATACTGTTTCACTGTTGTTTTGCACCCCAAGTATTTAAAAAAAAAAAAAAAAAAAACTAAACATTTCACTAGCATACATTACTCATTTTGTACATTTCGAAAGTTTGAAATAATCATATTTGGTTATTGTGAAAAGCAAGACATTGAAGTAAAAATAGAAAAAAATGTTCGTTTAATTTTTACATTGTATATATATTTGTGTATTATACAAATATACATGCAAATATACATTCAGGCAGACAGACAGACACACATGCAGTTTACGGACATGGGATGTGTGTACAGACAGGAAATCTGGAACTGTGTGACATAAAAATGCTGTTCCACTGTGCCATCATATAGATTAAAAAAAAAAATGAATGAATAAAAAAATGAATTAAAAAACAATTGACAGTAAATATACTCTTTCAGGGTGGCACAACAGGTATTGTTGCCACCTCAAAGCTCCAGTGTCCCTGGTTCAATTCTGAGCTTGGTTTACTGTCTGCATGGGTTTCCTCCCACCAGTAGGTTCACTGGCTATGATCAATTGTCCCTAGCTGTGAATGTGTGTGTGCAGGATGCCCTGCAAATACCTGGCTCCCATCTAGGGTGTATTCTTGCCTCATGCACAGTGGGCCTCATTTATCAATCTCTTAGTAAAGTTGTGTGTAAATGTTTGTGTAAGACAAACCAGACAAAAATTTTCTGTGGGATTTTAAAAAGTTTTGGAAGCACTGATTTTCTTCGTACTCATATGCTGATCACCTGTAAAGTGCAAAACACATTCCCAATACAGCTTATTTGTATTTAGTGACAGCCACAAAACTCCATAAAAGTTAAAGTGCACGGGCAGCTGGGAGCATGAAATGAATGGTTAGGGTAAAGGCTGAAATATATATATATATATATATAGTATTAATAATAATAATAAGCGAGCACTAACCTCTCAGCTGAGGCATCTGTTTAAGGAATATGGCTACCTGTAGGTAGTTCGGCCTGTCCTTTGTGTATATGGGGGAATTTCTTTTGTTGTAATCGAATGATTAGTTTTATTTGTTTTAATTTATTGGTTTGTGTTGGCTCATTTTCTTTATTGTTCATATTCTCTAATTACTGCCAATAATATAACATGACTGGTTTTCATAAACTTTTCTCAATGGTATTCTTAGTCCCTGACCTTGTAAACTAGTATGAGGATGTATTTTTGATAGAGACTACAAAGCACTTCTGTAATTTCTGGATTTTCATGAATACCATTTTTTTGTGTAAATGCTTATATGAATGATTTACCAGTAAATCCATTCATATCCAGCTTGATAAATGAGACCCAGTGTTCCCAGGATTGGCTCCGGATCCACTGCGAACCTGATGAGGATAAAGCAGTTACTGAAACTAAGTGAGTTACTGAGTGTACACTTTCAACTGCAGTAATATATTCAGTTTAAATATTAATTAAGTTAGCTGATCACTTCTTTTAGCTGATCAACTTATTATCATATTTTAACACTACATAAGAATAAAGTAAATATTCCAGCAGCAAAAAGGGAAACCAAACTTATGAGTACAGAACTAACATTTGGGGTTTTTTTGTTCTCATACTTGTTCTAACAGATGATAAACAAATCAGTAAATTCTGACACAGAGTGGTGAAAAAGTCATCTTCCAATGGTTGGGGCATATCTATAATGTTTTCAATGATAAATGGCAAAAAACACTTTTTAGGGTACCCAAGTTTGACTTCCCAGAAACCTACGTCTGTCAACCTGTATCAAGCTACAGATTTTAGGAGACATTTAGCTTCATGTATTCTTATAAATAAGTCAAAATTGGGTGCGTTATGCCCCACAAACAAATAATGAAAAAATTCTAATTTTATTTGTCACACACAGAACTATACACAGCATGATGTGTAGTGAAATGGTTTTTATGACTGTCAGTTACATAAAATAGTTATAAGAAAGAAATAATTTTATTTAAAAAAGTTGGGACAGTATGGAAAATGCAAAAAAACAAACAAACAAATAAACAAAAAGAGTAATTTGAAAATTCAATTCACCCTGTACAATATTGAAAACACATTATTAACACATTATTTGATGTTTTACTTTGTGAATTTAATTTATTTTTGAAAATATACACCTCATTTCAAATCTGATGACTGCAATACACTGTGTAACATCACCTTTTCTTTTAATAACAATTTTAATTAAGTGTTTGGGCACTGAAGACACCAGTTGGTTGAGTTTAGCAAGCAGAATTTCCCCACATTCATCCATTATGCATTTCTTCAGCTGCACAACTGTACAGGGCCTTTGTTGCCTTATTTTGCGCTTCATAATGTGTCACACATTCTCAGTAGGAGAGAGGTCAGGACTGCAAGCAGGCCATGCTCGAACCTGCACTCTCTGCTTACGCAACCATGCACTTGTAATTCGGGCAGAGTGTGGTTTGGTGTTGTCCTGCTCTGGATGGCAGCATATGTTGCTCCAAAATGTTTACATATCTTTCTGCATTAATGGTGCCCTCACAGATGTGGAAGTTACTGACATACCCCCATACCATGACAGACTCTGGCTTTTGGACCTGACGCTGATAATAAGTCATCTTTGTATAGTAAAGCCTTAACTTGCATTTGTGGATGCAGTGGCGAATGGTGTTGACTGACAAAGGTTTACCAAAGTATTCCCGAGCCCATGTCAGGATATCCATTACAGACTCATGATGGTTTTTAAGACAGTGACGTCTGAGGCCTCTGAGATCATATGCATTCAAAAGTGGTTTTTGGCCTTGCCCTTTACACACCGAGCTTTGACAGAATTCCTTGAATCTTTTAATTATATTGTGCCCTGTAGAAGGTGAGATGCCCCAAATCCTACCGATTTTTCTTTGGAGAATGTTGTTCTCAAAGTGTTGAATTATTCTGTTGGCAGATTGGCAAGCCTCGACCCATCCTTGCACTTGAAGGACTAGGCCTTTTTTGGAGGCTCCTTATACACTATGATTAGACTCACCTGTTTCACATCACCTTCTTACTTCAACTTTTCATTTATTTGTATGATGAAGCTAAATAAATTTGTAGCATGATACAGGTTGACAGAAGTAGGGTCTGGGGGATCAAACAAAAAGTTGTTTGGGTACCCCCACAAGTGTTTTCTACCATTCATCACTGAAATCATTATAGATATTTATAAAGGTTAATTGCATTGATTCTGATTCTACATAACAAATAATACAAATATGCCAATTTCATAAAGGGATAAATGTTTCTAAAAAAGGGGGGGGGGGGAGGGGGGGTTGCTGTGGAACGTAGCGAGGCGAAATTTTAAAACGACTACCATTCCTTAATGAGTGAGTGTTGACTCAAAATGTTTTTTGTTCTCATTCTTGCACTAGGAGATGGTGAAAAAATCAGCTAAATGTGTGATGGTGTGTTTCCACCCGCTGGTTAATTTGACATGAACCCCTAAGCTCTTCTTGATATGTGGAAATAGAGCAAAGTGCAAGACGTAAAATGAATCTTTATAAGCTTTTTTGATAATGAACTAATAAGGTTTTAGAACAATTATACGTGCAATTATTCTTGACTGTGGAAATTCCATTAAGAATGACTCCACATATGGTGCAGTGGCAGTGTGGTGCTTTGATCTGTTTGATATGTGGAAATATACAAAAGTAGGACATGTAAAAATGAATCTTTTTCATTCTTTTTAAGAATGCCTTTGGTGTTTGGTGTAATTGTGTTTGAAAATAGGTCATTTTCCACCACTGCACAGGGAACAGAGAAATGACATCTTGATTGTTCTCTGCAGAATTTCCCTTGGGGCTGCTGAGAGCATCCACAATTTATACTACATTGTTTTTATAATAGGGAGAAGGGAAGTGAAAGAGAGAAAAACAGCAATTTTGAAATACTTTGGCAATATCCTATTTTGTTTATGTACTGGAGAGAGACAGAGAGAGAGAGAGAGAGAGAGAGAGAGAGAGAGAGAGAGAGAGAGAGAGAGATGTAAAATTAAGTAAATGTTCTATTATTACTTCTGATAGTCTAAAATTCACAGTAGTATAAATATCTAGAGTATTCATGGTCTAAGGATGAGTCAGTTCTTTTGAATATTTGAAAAAGTCTCAGCAAATAAAAAAGTAAATGACACGTCTTTAGGATATTATTTAGTAGTCACTATTGTGTTGTTGCAGGTGTTTAAAACCCATTCAATAAAAAATATATTAATCTCAATTTACACTAAAGTGCTTTTAGATTTCTTTAAGTTTAACGCTTTAAGTTATAAAACATGTTTTGTCAGAAAATAATATGTTAGTGTTTTGTGCAATAAGTAACCGTTTTGTGCATTATTTTTTTTGCCAGACCCATTGTACCTGTATGTTGCATCCTCTTGTATGCTAAATGATTTGCAAATTCTAGTTTGTTGCACTTTTTTTGCATCAGTTCAAATCAGTCTATAAGAGTATAATTCAAACCTGATAACTAACACACACACACACACACACACACACACACACACACACACACACACACACACACACACACACACACACACACACACACACAGAGTGAGAGTTTAATTGTGTGAGAGTATGATTGTGTGTGACAGTATAATAGTGTTAGAATGAGAGTATAATCATGTGTGAGAGTATAATAGTGTTAGAGTGAGAGTATAATTGTGTGTGAGAGAAGTCAAGACTGAATTATGGTCTAAAGTGCCTTTCATAAAATAGATCTTTCATCTATAGTCATCTTACTAGAGTTCAATATAAAAAATATTAATCTTTCTTTAGTAATATGGAGTATTGTTTTATGGATATACAGTGCATGTAATATATTATATGAGGGAAAATGTCCCAAACATGGACATAATTATATAATAAATATAAGGTATGAAATCATGTTTAACTCCCAGTGATCCAAATGTAAATCTGTAATATGTATATCAGTAAGATATATATTCGCACCTCCAAGGTTGGGGGTTTGAATCCCGCCTCTGCCCTGTGTGTGTGGAGTTTACATGTTCTCCCTGTGCCTTGGGGGTTTTTCCTCCGGTTTCCTGCCCCAGTTCAAAGACGTGTTGTGGGCTGATTGGCATCTCTAAATTGTCCGTAGTGTGTGAATGGGTATGTGAGTGTGTGTGCGCATTTTGTGCCCATCAGTTCCCTGATGACTCAAGATATCAGTAAGAAAATCACTGATACTAAAATCTTCATAAAAACACAGTGTTCAGATGCAATTATCAAATGAATTTATCGCTTTAAATAACAAATAATTACAATTACACGAAAATGCAGTAGATAAATACAATATTACTGAGCAGTTTGAGAACAAAGGCAGTAGTCCACTTCAATCTTTCAACATGAGTGTATCGTTCAGGCTAACAATGAAAAAAACTTATCATATACAATCAAATATGTCTGAAGAGTAGTTGCTCAAATGTCATTACTGATAATTTAATAATAATAATAATAATAATAATAATAATAATAATAATAATAATAATAATAATAATAATGTTAAATATATATGTATATATGGCCTTGCTCACTTCTCACATCCAAGGTCACTTTACAACAAGAAACAAGAAACAAACAAAAACACAAAATATGATTTAAAAAATGTCTTTAGAATTCTGATCAGCAGTCTGAAACTTATCTGACCTTACAGAGGTGGAATGCTTTTTTTCAGCTGACTCATAACAAACCCAAAACAAGGAAACTGGTATTGTGTGTCATGCAACCCTTCTTGTAAAGATGACTTTAAGTTAAATCATTAGTTCAGTTAGGAAATGAAGAACATTAAGCTCAACCTTGAGACTATTACAAATAACCTGGAGAAAATATACTATTTGAGGTGTATTGAGGTGGCAAAATATCTTAATATTGATTGTCACAATGCAACAGATTTCAGCTTTATGCCTGTTAAATTAGTGTGTTATGGTATGACATACCTCACTTCCTTTCATATTTATAAATCTTTATCAAAAATAATGATTATCAGGAAAAAGAAACCTCAGCGGTACTACCTGAAGAGCATCACTGACATTTCAACTCTGTGTTAAATATACTGCATTTATATTAAGTGTTAAGGCAAAATGGATACATCTATATTTTCTCTGAACCATAGAAATAAACATTATGATGAAAGCATTAATGAAATTGCATAGCTTGATTTTTGGTTTAGATTATATAATAATGAGGGTATTAATGGATGATGCTCTGCAGGGAAAAAAAAACAAAACAAACAAAACAAAACAAAACAAAAAGCCCAAACAAACACAAAGAGGAATATGTAATGGTGGTCAACACATATTGCTAAACTATCCTTATGGTATTCAGAATTTCCCCAGATTGTTGGTACACATTTACAATTTTAAAATGACATGAAAGTCCTCTAAGAACATTCTTTAAAACATCAGAGCCAGCTATTCAGTTGTACATATTTTCAGAATAATGGGAAGAATAGCTTTCACAGAAACACCATCCCAAAAAAAAAAAAAAAAGATCCCTCGTTTCACAAATGTAATGAAGCGTCAATTGCAGCAGCTAGTGGAAGTGACATTAACTTGTGTGTGCTCATTTCGTCAAACCGAGAAATGAGGAAACAGGCATGATGCTCTTTCTCAACTGAGTCATAACGAACCCGAAACAAAGTGAAAATCACTTTTGTCTCTAATGGGCGGAAAATGTGTCATGCTTCTCAGAAAATCATGAGTTGGGAACATTATGCAACAAAGAGGGAGGGGGAAAAAAACAAAACAAAGAAAAAATTACTGAGATAAATATTGCACCTCCCTACACAAACATCCCGAATTTGTTGAGTTGTCATATTTCTTCTTGTGGTTTTACATTTCTCGATTTTACTTTGTGGAAGCCTCCCATGCCATTGGTCATTTGGACATCATCACAGAAGAATTTCAGTTTTGTGACTTAAGTAGCAAGAAGGAAAATAGCTGACATAAACATAGAGCATATGTCTGAACTCGTGGGAAGTTGATAGCTTCTCTTTGCTCAGCCTAATCAGTCAGCATACCGAATGATGGTGATGTAACTGGAGAATGGTCGAACATCGTTATACTTTATCCTGTTCTTCGGATGTGCATTTATGGAGAGTCTGTTCCCAGCCGTCATGTTGAGCAGGAAGAAGGCTGAGAGATGGGCGTCTTGCTCCTTCTCTGTGAGCTGGCGGTTGTCAAAGGCACCAGTGAATTCTTCCTTGTCCTCAGTATAATTGAACTCCACAAGCAACCTGAGGTCTATGCTAGAGCTGTCTCCATCCTTTTTGAGACTGTATGTCAGCTGTACGTAGACCAGATAAACACCCTGCTCCTTCACCATTATCGACGTTTTGTTGTCATTCAGGGAGAAGTTCTTGTCACACTCCTCCTCCTCCCAGGCCAGATGACTGTCATTTGCAGAGTTGTTGTACACTGGATGCCAAACAAAAGACTCACTTGTGAAGTAGTATAACCACATGATTGTAAGTGCAATATTGCTTTTATACAACAGTTCTATAAACAAGAAATGAATATAGATTGAGTGACATTTTGGACATAATGGCCAAATGTTTTGTTGATTTTTGTACATTCCTATTTAAAGGTGCTTAAAGTAAAATTGTTCTTCCTTTTCATCTTCATCTCAGCATTATGTCCCGACAAACACTGTTTAGCCAGAATTACAGAAAGATACGTTTATACAGCTTAAAAATGAACAGCTAGTCTGAAAGAACCTCTTTAATCCCTTCCATCCCTCACTATCATAACTACAGAGGTGCCAGAGGTAACAAGAAAATCCTAGCCACAAAAACCTGTTGGTGGAGACGACAGCTGTGTAATAACAGCATCAGTGATAAAACATGCAAGGGTTGAACTTATATTCAAGTGCAGAAAAGTTTGGATTGTAGATATGATAATAATAAACAATTACAATTGTACTGAAAAAAAATATTTACTGTTGATCAGCTGGGCATCAGTAGAGCGTAATGGTTGGTTTTTACACTTCCATTACTGACATGAAAAGAAAATATCAGCCACACTATTTTTTTCCTTTTTTGGTAGCACACTGACTAAATGATCATGTAATACGTCTCGTTTTCTATGGGTTCACAAAACCAAGACTCGCGAATTCACAGCTCTAAGTTCAAACAAATGAAGTCAGCACAAAGCGAAAGTAACTACTATCAGAAACAAATGTGCATCTTTCACGTCCCACATCCTTTCCCCTTCAATGAACAGGTTTTTCCATTGGGTGAATTTTATTCATGTTTGGTCTGACTGATGATTGAGCTGAGAAAGAAGAAAAGTGTAGTTTTCAGGTGTCTCCTGAACGGTACAGCTAAGCTGTAGATGCTGGCACATCTGTAGCTACATTCGTTCTTTATTAGTTTCACTCCGGTTACTGAATAATTCACAGTAGTTACTGAATAGCATGTTTTTAAGGTATTAAGAATAACTGATTAATAAGCTTGGACCTGAAAAGGTTAAAGTTACTGTTGACCATTGACCAAAGTAACACATTTTTATAATATTGAATAATAGTATGATTGATAAGATATGGTATTATGTATTAAGTTCTAAAAAGAATATCCCATAACTAGTGGCATTAAATAATCTTACAATCCTGTTTTGAAGGAAAATGACATTCATTTCTCTGAAATGCTCACTCAAACCTCACCTTTTAAAACACAATGTGCTGTGGAAGGTGGAACTCTCAACATATTTGCCACTGATGTACCTGTAGGGCAGGGAAAAAAAATCTGATATGATGTGACGTATTTACAGGTTAATAGTAACACACTTGCAAAGGAAACCCATGCGTCATGCCAAGCAACGTGCTAGAAACAGCAAAGGGGAGAGTTACGGGAAACAGCTCTACAGCTCACCACAAACTTGCACGACAAATAAGCAACACACACACACACACACACACACACACACACACATATTAGCAACACACAATAAGTGCATACAAACACCTGACTCCTGTCTATAAAGAGCCGCAGTTCTGTTTTCCAGATGATCAGCAAGTGGAAAACATCTAGAATTATTCTCAATTACATACTAAGGAAAATGTTTCACTCGATAAGATCTTGAAATGAAAAAAAATAACACAGACCACCAACACACGACCCTAAGATAAAAAAGCAACTTCCTGTATATGAAGCCGAGCATCCTGCAATAAGAATCTAAATGTAAATGTCAGTGTGTCTTCGGGCAATAAAAGTGATAAAAATGACTTGTTATGGACTGTTCTGTTTCAACAACTTATTATGGAATTGAAAGAGATATTTATTTTTTATATAAATATAGTAACTGAAGGCTTGTACATTTAGCTAATGCTTGAGGACAAAGCCAACTCAAATGGCATGTAGTGAATAAATCCTACTTAATGCATGCCTACAGCACAGTTTTGGTTTTGGCTTAAAAATATATCTCTGTTTCTTTCTGTTTTTATAGTTTACCTACCAAACACAAATCCATATTCATTTAAAAGTGTTTTCTTTTTTGAAAACCTGTTACAACATGCTATAAGTAATATAGCATTTATCATGGAATTAATATTACAGCTGCACAAGGGTATAAAAAGATATCAGTGTTTGAGCATACTATTACAGAATGAACATCTGTAAAACCCAAATTAATTAATAATCTCATTGTGTTCATCATTTCAAAGTAAGTGTAGGCAAAGCCTTGCACTGAACTTGTATACAGCCAGGGGCATGGCCACATGTGGCACAGGGTGGCAGTCACCCCCTTAAAGAAGCTTTTCCACCTGTCTCTGATGTCAACTCATATGCAGTCTTGTTGACTCATGTAAAAGTTCCTAAAGGGGGTTCTAGGAACTCTTTCTAACTCTTTGTTGTAGGATTGTATACCAAACCTTTCAGGGTTCCCTTAAGAAAACTTGCATTTAATTTACGGCATTTGGCAGACGCCCTTATCCAGAAGGACTTACATTTATTTCATTTATACATCTGAGCAGTTAAGGGCCTTGCTCAAGGACCCAACATTGGCAGCTTTTGCAGTGCTGGGATTTGAACTCAGGACCTTCCAATCAGTAGCCCAATGTCTTAACCACTGAGCTACCACTGCCCTTAATGGAAGCTTATTTTTCTATGAGTATGGTATTGTTACAATATGCCCAAACATGCATTACTATTAAATGGTGTTTCTTATGGGATGTTTATTGGTTCTAGCATTGTAATCAGAAACATATTATTTTTTGAATGGGAAATCCTTTATTTTTATGGTTCTACATAATACCTGTTCCTCCAAAATGACAACCGTGCTGAATAATCAAGTTTGATTTGGCAAAAACACATGTTGAGCTGGTCAAATTGGTAGACCATTCGAAAACACATGCTGAGCTGGTAAATCATTTTCCAATTTCCTTATTACTGGTCTAAAGTGATTAATAGGTTTGGTGTCCCTAACTACATTTGTGTTATTTTCATGCAAACATCTGGCCTGTGAGGCAGCATTAGAGGCAGTAATTCAAACTGTTTCCATCTGAAAACAATCAGCACAGACACAAAAACAAACAAACAAACAAAAAAAACCTTAATGGTGGAAGATGTAAGTTTTCTTCTGTTATTTGTCTGTCTTTTTTAAGTTATGGCATTAGAGATGCTAAAAAGTGGACAGGCAAGAAGATACAAATCAGTCAGGCGGAAACCTACCGTAGACGACTGTTACTCTGGACCTTTTTACGCTAGTCTCCTAAAAAAAAAAAAAAAAAAACCCAAAGAGAAGCAATGAATAAAACATGGCAGTCTTTCCAGAATGTAGAAGCTATTTGGAGCTGGACGTTTATGTCTTATACGGAAGTTGTTCCCAAAATAATTTGTCTATTTACGATGCTGGCAGTTTATATTCAGTTCAAAAACAAAAACAAACAAAAGAAAAGTTGGACACGGCACAGAAACTGGCGCAGACGCACAAGGACGCGCTTACGGTTACGCGCCCCAGCGCACAACAAACACGCCCCATTGCTTTCCTAATGTACATTACATTTTCATGTTTGCACTGGCAACGTTTAACAAAGGCAGTGTAAAACAGTTTAAAAGCATGAGAAACCATTGTATGTGAAATCGATCACTAGTCCAAATCATGGATCGGGTGTTTCAAACTGACTCAAATGTAGAGAACAGATATGTTTTGCTATCAGAACATCCAGCGCCATGCAAGAAATACCAAAATACGCACTTACCCTGGACGCGATGAGCCAAGTTATACAAGAGGCTGTTACAGCTGCCATGATCAATGCGGACATCCAGGTGACGTGCGCTCTGGCCGTGTGCGCCATCCTCTCTCTCCCCTCCGCAGCCGCAACACAGACTGGAAGCGCAGCGTGCGTCTACATCTGATCAAATACAAAGTTAAGGGGATCTCCCACGCATCCAAGCGGCCTTTCACTCCCCTCCACTCTCCCTCTCTGTGGCTGAGACTTAAAAATGTGCGGGGGTGGCAGCTATGACACACCGAACGCACAATACCACATAGGCGCTTCCACTCATACTGGGAAAAGAACTAGCAATCTGAGGTTTCAACGTGAGACTTGTGCATCCCGCAAAACAAGTGCTGCAGTAACTGCGTTTAGCTAAACCTTAAACAAATTAAAGAGCCCAGCATACGCGCAAAGAAACGACATATATCAGGAGTTCTCAGATGTTCTGCATAAAAAAGATCACAGGACATATTTATTTTACGAGAATGATCATACCATTCATTCATTTCCAATAACACACTTATTCACCTACAGTGGCGCATATGTAGAGTTCCCAATCCATCTACTGGCATGTTTCTGGGAGGTGGAAGAAAACCAGAGAGCCCGGAGTAAACCCATGTGAGACAAAAGCTGGGAATCCTGGAGCTATGAGGAAGGCAATGCAACCCACTACACTGTCGTATTATTGAACAATATGCAAACATGTATTAGTCATTTATTTAGTGAAAGCATTACAGCTTTTTATTTCTGAACTTTCCAACTAAAGACGCACACTTGTTAAAAGAGCCAGCACTTCTTCTAGTTTCTTTAAAACCACAGGGGCACACACACACACACACACACACACACACACACACACACACACACACACACACACACACACACACACACACACACACACACACACACACACACACACACACACACACACACACACACACACAGTACAGTACTGTGCAAAAGTTTTAGGCACCCTATTTTTTTTTAGTACAGACTTTGTTATAGATTTTTTATTTTATGACTTCTACATTATCAAGTCAGTACAAAAACATTTTAGATTCCCAAACATTAGTTTTCTAGCACAAAATTAAATGTTACAGAAAAATGTTTGTATGTCATTAAAGAAAGCAGCGTATTACGTAAGAGACACTTTTCAGATAAAAAATATAGTGAAGGTTGTTGGGTTTTGCTGCAAAAATAAGAAGCAAGTGCAAAAGTCAAAGTGTCCAGAAGAACTGTGGATGGTTCTGCAAGATGCTCAATAAAACTTACCAGCTAATTTCCTTATAAAACTGCACAAATTGTACCGGAGACTACTATCTTTATTTTTATTTTCATTTTTCTGTCACACCAGACTTTGTTTCATTTACTACTGTTACCCCCCCCCCCCCCCACCCCACACACACACACACACACACACACACACACACACACACACACACACACACACACACACACACATATATATATATATATATATATATATATATATATATATATATATATATATATATATATATATATATGTGTGTGTGTGTGTGTATGTATATATATATACACACACACACACACATTATATATACATATGTATATGTATGTATGTATGTATATACATACATACATATATATATACAATGCCCTCCACTAATATTGGCACCCTTGGTAAATATGAGCAAAGAAGGCTGTGAAAAATTGTTTTTATTGTTTTTTGATCTTTTGTTTACAAAATTCACAAAAATATTCTGCTCTCATGGATATCAAACAATTGCAAACAAAACACAGGTTTATCAAAAAAAAAAAAAAAAAGAAGATATTTGTTAAATATAGGCGTGCAACAATTATTGGCACCCTTTTAGTCAATACTTTGTGCTACCTCCCTTTGCCAAGATAACAGGAGTCTTCTCCTATAATGCCTGATGAGGTTGGAGAATACATGGCAAGGGATCTGAGACCATTCCTCCATACAGAATCTCTCCAGATCCTTCAAATTTCGATGTCCACGCTAGTGGACTCTCCTCTTCAGTTCACCCCACAGGTTTTCTATGGGTTTCAAGTCAGGGGACTGGGATGGCCATGGCAGGACCTTGATTTTGTGGTCAGTAAACCATTTTTGTGTTGAGTTTGATGTATATTTTGGATCATTGTCCTGCTGGAAGATCCAGCCATGGCCCATTTTAAGCTTTCTGGCAGAGGCAGTCAGGTTTTCATTTAATATCTGTTGATATTTGATAAAGTCCATGATGCCATGTATCCTAACAAAATGTCAAGGTCCTCTGGCAGAAAAACAGCCCCAAAACATTTAAGAGCCACCACCATATTTAACCGTGGGCATGAGGTACTTTTCCATATGGCTACCTCTCTGTGTGTGCCAAAACCACCTCTGTTTTTTTTTGCCAAAAAGCTCTATTTTGGTTTCATCTGACCATAGAACCCGATCCCATTTGAAGTTCCAGTAGTGTCTGGCAAACTGAAGATGCTTGAGTTTGTTTTTGGATGAGAGTAGAAGCTTTTTTTCTTGAAACCCTTCCAAACAACTTGTGGTGATGTAGGTGACTTTGGATTGTAGTTTTGGAGACTTTCTGACCCCAAGATGCAACTAACTTCTGCAATTCTCCAGCTGTGATAAAAAAATAAAAAAACATATCAGTGGGAATATACAGGTGCATCTCAATAAATTAGAATGTCGTGGAAAAGTTTGTTTATTTCAGTAATTCAACTCAAATTGTGAAACTCGTGTATTAAATAAATTCAATGCCACAGACTGAAGTAGTTTAAGTCTTTGGTTCTTTTAATTGT
>CM042565.1:9519512-9577012 GCA_023630585.1 Cranoglanis bouderius | reverse complement strand
AAACTCCAGAATTCAATGCTGCTATATGATGCAACAGCATTAATTGAGTTAAGGTAGAGACTCTGCTTAGCGCTCTATGAGATGATTAGAGTGATGGCACTGACAGTGTGTGTTAGCATGGAAGTTTGAGCAGAGTGTATAGATGAGGAGGTGAATGAGCTGGACAGACTAAAGCACTGTTACACCATTCTTAAGCAGAGATGATGCAAGGGCTAAATTCCACTAGTGCTACAATCAGCAGGTGGTCAAACGGCATTGTGGGTAATGTAAGAACAAAGTGAAAATAGACCAGCATGTCGATGAATGACGCTTAAACTAATAAGTCAGCTTCCATTAGAAAATAAATCTTGGTCATTATAAACTTTACTGTGCAAGTCATTCAAGGTGGACTTTTCCTTTAAGAAATTAAACAACCTACTCATACAGGAATGTGCTGGCTACAGTGCTAGTTGGAACATTAGTTACAATGGAATCCAGAATATTTGGCTCAGGGCAGAGATTCTGGCTGGGAGACTACTGCACTCAGCACAGGAAGCATTCATGCTCTTGCCTGTTCCACTGCACAGTGATTCATGGAAAATACTCAAGCAACTGCTTGATCATTAAACACTCCTACAGTGGTGTGATGCTACTCATGAGTTATGAAATGTTTCAGATTTACATATCGCTTTATCACATTAAAATTCCCTTAACTAACTTCAATAGAGAGGGAAAAAAAGAGAAGCTGGTGATGGAAAGATTGTTTATACCTTTATAGGAACTAACTTGTCTTGTGCATGTTCCATAACATTAAATGTAACTATAAACAGTTCAAAAGTGTGATGTGTCATTCCTTAATAAATTAAATAATTGCAATAATTGGCAAATAGCTGTGGTATAAGCGGAATAACACACTTCAGACCTTGTTGTGATACGAAAATATATATGAAAATAATATACTTTGAGTCGGGTCGTATTGCACCAGCATTAATTATTTTTGTACAACCGCACCATCTGCTGTGTATTATTCCTTACTTATACCACAGTGCAGTTGAATTATTGAATCGGATTGGTCAGAAAGCATGCATTATTTCGTATAACAGCAAGGCTAGGACAGTAGTTCCGGCTGTAACATGAATGATAGGTTAATATGAATTCACCCGTTATAATACACTATTGTTTCTATAATAACAGATCATACACAGGAGCTTGCATGGTGTAAGCGCCACATGATCTAAGACTAAAAATAAACAGATAAAAAAACAACAACATGTTGTTCAACTAAGTAAAACCTACAGTCAATGATGTGATGAAGTTTTTGTTAGGAGATATTGTTTTAACATTTATGGAAGGAGCATCGGTTGTAAGTGCATTACAATGGTCAAAATGACACTTTCTTGATAAAATGACAAGCGGTGTTTTTTGAGAGAGAGAGAGAGAGAGAGAGAGAGAGAGAGAGAGGCTGGTGAGGAAATGCTATCACAGCTATAATGTATGTGAAAACAGGAACTTGTGTCTTAGACGTTGCACAACATTAAATCCAACTGTAAATTGACAAAGTGTGTTAAGTATCATTCATTAATAAATGAAACATTGTAATCATTCCCATGGTATAAGTGGAATAACACACTCCAAACCGCACTGTTATGCAAAAATAATGCTACTTCTGCATACCCCTGCAATGTTTATTCAATTCATGATGAAACATAAATACAGTGCACATTTTAAAAAGTTGACAACTAACTGATCTTGAGCCTCTGGTTTATTGGGGTCACCTACTACATTATTAATCTTATAAATTAGCAACACTGTGTGTTCTTATAATGCATTACTGTTTACCACAGAACTCGAAATTGTGACTGAAATGACATTCTTTAATTCTGTGATGGACTGGCGTCCGATTCCGAGTGTATTCAAGTCTCCTGCCCTGCGTTCCCTGCCCTGTGTTCGGGATATGCCCCGGAACCACTGGACCCCTGATCAGGATAAAGTGCTTACTGAAGATGAATGAATGAACTAACTACTCAGTGGTTAGACAGGATAAAAAATTTGTGTTAAAATGCATTCCATATATAATTCTATAACTCTACTGATGATTCTCAAAGGAACAGCTGTAAATTTCAAGTGGTCTTCAAAGATAGTACTTAATGATTAAGCTCTAACATGGTGTGGATTAAGAAGAGGATGCAAAAGCAATACCTAAATACAAAACATAGCCCCTATTTGCTTAATAATCAAAACATTACCAGAATATCGCTGGCAACAAGGAGACACGTAAATGAATCTATGAACAGATTCATAATTAATTGCAAAGGCCTTGCGGATTCTCAGCCATTTCTCTTTGGTATTGTAATGTGGTGAAAACTAGTTAATATTTTTTTCTAGTATTGAGTATTTTGGGGGGACAAATCATGGCATCGAATCAATAACTGTCTGATAAAGAGAACTTAATGGAGCAAGGTGGGAGTAAACTACAGACACAAACATTCAGTCTGACCTAATACAGTCGGGTCCATAAGTATTTCGGCAGTTGACACAATTTTCATAATTTTGCTTCTGTACACCACCACAATGGATTTTAAATGAAGCAATCAAGATGTGATTGAAGTGTAGACTTTCAGCTTTAATTCAAGGGGTTTAACAAAAATATTCCATATTATAGCCAAAATGGAGTCGCTCCATTGTCACAGGCTCAAAAGTAATTGGACAATTGACTGATAACCAGTTTCATGGCCGTGTGTGGCCTGTTTCCTCGTTATTTCATGCCAGATCAAGGAGATAAAAGGTCTGGAGTTGATTCCAAGTGTTGAATTTGCATTTGATAGCTGTTGATGGGAACTCCTCAATATTCGGTCCAAAGAGGTGTCGATGTAAGTGAAGGAGGACATCATTAGGCTGAAAAAACAAAACAGACCTATCACAGAGATAGCAGAAACTTTAGGAGTAGCCAAATCAACAATTTGGCACATTCTTAAAAAGAAGGAATGCACTGGTGAGCTCAGCAACACCAAAGGGTCTGGAAAACCACGGAAGACAACTAAAGTGGATGCTCGTGGAATTCTTTCCTTGGTAAAAAACAAACAAACAAACAAACAAGCATACAAAAAACCCGCAAAAAAAAAAATACTTCACATCTAGCTATGTCGGGAACACTCTCAAGAGGTGGGCATCTCATTGTCAAAGTCTACAATCATGAGATGCCTTCATGAATGTAAATACAAAGGGTTTACCTTAAGATGCAAACCACTGGTAACACTCAAAAACAGAAATGCCAGATTAGACTTTGCTAGAAAACATCTAAAATAGACTTCCCAGTTCTGGAACAGGATTCTTTGGATAGATGAAACCAAGATTAACTTGTACCAGAATGATGGGAAGAGAAGAGTATGGAGAAGGAAAGGAAGGGCTCATGTTCCAAAGCATACCACATCATCTGTCAAACATGGTAGAGAAAGTGTTATGGCATGGACATTTATGGCTGCCAGTGAAACTGGGTCATTGGTGTTTATTGATTATGTAACTGCTGATAGAAGTAGCAGGATGAATTCTGTGTATACGAGCTATACTTTCTGCTCAGATCAGTCAAATGCTGCAAAACTGATAGGACGGCACTTCACAGTACAGATGAATAATGTCTGAAAACATACTGCAAAAGCAACTGAAGAGCTTTGTAAGCTAAAGAAATGGAATGTTCTTAAATGGCAGAGTGTGTCACATGACCTCAACCCAATTGAGGATACTTTTCACTTACTGAAGACAAAACTGAAGTCAAAAAGACCCACAAACAAGCAGCAACTGAAAGCGGCTGCAGTAAAGGCCTGGCAAAATATCTCATGAGAGGAATTTGGTGATGTCCATTATGGGTTCCAGATATCAGGCATTGACTGCAAAGGATTTGCATCCAAGTATTTAAAATAATCCTTATAATTATGATTGTTAGTTTGTCCAAATACGTTTGAGCCTGTGAAAATGGAGGGAACTCTGTAAAAAATAAGAAATAAAAAAAAGGCTGTGATTCCTAAATGGTTAATTCAATACTTTTGTTAAAACCCTTGAATTAAAGCTGAAAGTCCACACTTCAATCACATCTTGATTGCGTCATTTCAAATCCATTGTGGTTGTGTACAGAGGCAAAATTACAAAAATTGTGTCAATGTTCAAATACTTATGGACCTGACTGTATGTCACTGCCTTGAATATTACAGAAACATCTAACAGTGGATGTTAATCAGCATATACTTCACATGAAGCCAATTTTTGATCAGTGAAATGTCCGCAGTTACACTAGACGTGTATATTTAGTAAAATTGGATGAATTCATGTTTAACAACTGACTTTCTTCTTCATTCATATTCTATAAATCACGATGCTCTCAACTGAGACTTAATGCAAGTGTTGATGTAAAAGCAAAGGGACATGTCTTAACCTGCCTAAACATGACTCAACATGATACAACTAGTGTCAACAACTAGTGGATACAACTAGTGTCAACAACTAGTGTCAACAACTAGTGTCAAAAAGGTCACAATCACAGGCACATAGGAGGCAAAAGTAGCAGTCCCACTCAATATAAACTGATGATGACTGATGACTGACATATAATGCATGTTTGCGGGCAGATACAGCAGGTGTTTTATGATGATTCACACACTGCTTTCAGGTAACTTCAGTCACCTACAGTTTCATTTCGGAAGGAAAAAAATGGGGTGTTAGGTGATTTTCTGCTGAAATAGGCAACACAAACAGCATCTTTTCCACTTCAGTTGTTACTGTATAATCCAAAATGACTGTATAATCCAAAATGACTGTGTAAGCTCATTTACTACTTCCTAATCCATGACGGAATTCACAATTAATTGGCGAAATTAAGAGCTATGTAGTTTAGTTTTGTTCATTCTGGGTCGAACATCTGGTCTAGCCTTCACACTAGCATTGCCAAGACTGGTCAGTATTGTTAAGTAGCCAAATGTAATTGCATGCATGTAGAAGAGGGTCATGAATAAAATACAGATAATTACAAAGCCTCTTAAGAATGTCGAGTACTAGAGCAGAGAAAATACCAAGCTGAGCTAGCTGACCACTACAACATTAGACAGTTTATCATGGGACTCAAAGTGATTACAAAATTATCTTTTAAATGCAATTTCTATTTCTTGTGATAGCACAAGTTAGTCACATGGGAACAATATAGCTATTAAATTCTTCTTTTTTTATTTGAGAGCAGAGTGGCAGATTGTACATATGGCTTACCATCATTCATTTGTACATAAATATTTGATATTGCTGATATGATATCTGCCTCACAGCTCCACACTCTCGCTTACGAATGACGATACGACATTGTGGCTTTCTGTTGCACACCACAGTGTCTATATCACAACACGTACAGAATCACACCACCATCCGGCAGTCGAGAACTAGTTATGATTTACCGTTAAGAATGCTGCTAACTGCTATATGTTCATAACCTGTCTATATGTAACAAACATTAATGAAGAAACCCATTCATTTTGTTTTAAATATACTGGTAAGTTACGTAAGGACTACTCATATTTTGAGGTAATGGAGTTGCATAATGGTGGTGCAAAATATGTTTTGTGCAATATTGCAGAGAAAGGGAAGCTTGAATGCCTTACTAGAATTACTGATTAATCACAATTTAGAAAGCATTAATAATTATTATTTAAAAAAAAAAAAATTTCACAACATTACCAGGATACCGGCATTACCATACTCATGAAATCTGTTAGTCATGGAATATCATCATTGGGATAAAATACAACAAATATCTACCCAGTTCCGCATACACGAGCTCACAACTGGTATTGACAGGGGAGGGAGAGCACGGACAACTTTGCTCCCTTGACTCCTGACAGCAGTTGGTTGTGGAATTCAAACTCGTAATCTCTCATTTCCATTTCTAATGTATTGATGGTGGATAAGATGAAAGTGTTGACCAAGTAACAAAGACTCATAGGAGAAAACACACACATACACACACACACACACACACACACACAAAAGGACAATGGAAATCAAAATATTATGAGGGTGATTCCATGATTGGGGTGCCATTCAGTTCCCAGGGTAATCTCTAAGCAATATAAAGGCCTCTCTCACATTGGCTAATGTTAATGTTCATGAGCCCACCATCAGGAGAACACTGAACAACAATGGTGTCCATGGCAGTGTTGCAAGGAGAATGCTACAGCTTTCCAAAAAGAACATCGCTGCCCTTCTGCAGTTTGCTAAAGATCAAGTGGATAAGCCAGAAGCTATTGAAAAAATGTTTTGTGGATGGCCAAAATAGAACTTTTTGGTTTAAATGAGAAGTGTTATGTTTGGAGAAATGAAAACACTGCATTCTCATCTGTAAAACATGGTGGTGGTAGTATCAGGGTTTGGGCCTGTTTTGCTGCATCTGGGCCAAGACGCCTTGCCATCATAGGTGGAACAATGAATTCTGAATTATACCAGTGAATTCTAAAGGAAAATGTCAGGACATCTGTCCGTGAACTGAATCTCAAGAGGAAGTGGGTCATGCAGCAAGACAATGACCCTAAGCACACACGTCATTGTACCAAAGAATGGTAAAAGAAGAATAAAGTTAATGTTTTGAAATCGCCAAGTCAAACAAAGTCCTGACCTTAATCCAGTAGATATGTTGTGTAAGGACCTGAAGTAAGCAGTTCATGTGAGGAAATCCACCAACATTCCAGAGTTGAAGCTGTTCTGTAATGAGGAACCAAGCCGATGTGCAGGACTGATCAACAGTTACTGGAAACATTTAGTTGCAGTTATTGCTGCACAAGGGGGTCACACCAGAAACTGAAAGCAAAGTTTCACTTTTGCCACTCACAGATATGTAATACTGGATCATTTTCCTCAATAAATAAATGACCAAGTATAATATTTTTGTCTCATTTGTTTAACTGGGTTCTCTTTATCTACTTTGAGGAAAATCTGATGATGTTTTATAAGTCATATTTATGTAGAAATGTAGAAGGGTTCACAAACTTTCAAGCACCACTGTATATGCATGTTTCCGGTAAATAACTTAAAATATTAATAGAACCTACAGAATCTACTTAGGAAACAGCATTTTTGCCCACTGCACTATAAACTACACTTTACCTTATAGTATCATCACTCAATTATTTAAAAAATCATATTATATTTTCATTAACGTGTGAATGCATTTAACATCTTTTAACAGGTTTTAGTCCCATTCACTCGACTCATACTCAACATTATCTGAATTTCGTATTTCCTGAAGATCATGGGAAGAAGAAAACTTCTTTTCAATAATATTGTTATATTTATTGACGAGGTCATTTTGAATGTACAACCGTTTAATCAATTTTAATCAATTTTAAGTACATCATTAGAAAGTCCTTAATGACCACATGCCATTGGCATAGATCCTAATAATGCTAATACTATCCTATAAAAATCAACCCCGTTACAAAGAGCAAAATGCAGCCATTGTTAGCAAAGAAAACTTGTAAAAATGAGATGTTGTTGCCTGCAATAGGTTAACATATTTTTTTTGAATGGTTAAAAGCTGAAAAAAATTACAAGGGCTAAATGGCACATCAGTTGTGAACTTAAACGTGTGACTGCATGCATGGTACAGTGATCACCATACACAGCCAATTTGGTCAAAATTTTTTATTGAAATCATTCACAGAGTTAGTTGTGTGGTTGGTTGCAGGGTCTGCACTTTAACACAAAGCCTAAGACCAGATAAAGTTAGCCATCCTTTCTCTGGTCATGGTGATATATATATATGGCATCTCCCCCATCGTACCTACTGTATACAATACAATAGCAGCATCTTTATTTACAACGTAATTTCTCTGTACAACATGTATTTACAGTATGACCACACCCTGGGTGTGGGGGAGAACCTGAATTTGAGAAGCGAGCTATTGAATGTAGCGGAAGATGCAAGATGGGACATGGTGTCATGTACACACTGCTCAGTGCTTCAGTTAAAAGCTGCCTAAACCAAACAGTTCACTTGTGCTGTGATGACAGTGTTTTTTTTTTTTTTTTTTTTTTTTTTTAAAACCACACATACATCACTCACCTACTATTTATAGCTCTGGCTCAGGTTATTTCCTCATTCATTTAATTGACTTAATGAAGTCCCTTTGAAGTTTTTCCTTTTTGGTGTTCTTCCCATCAACCACTCAGTTTGCTAACTACAAATATGTTTATTTCTTCACTCACTCATTCAGCCTGGCTTTCCTTGACCAGACAGTCTGACTCATAACACAACACTTTTTCCATGTAAGTGCTTCCACCTATTGCGTTCACCTTTCAGTGATTAATAGTAGGAAACTGAGGTGTCATTCATTAAAAAAAAAAAATAATAAAATAAAAATCCCATCAAGCTGAAGACAAATCGCCTGAATAATATGTACAATGTACAGTGCAACAGAGAAGCTAATGTTCTGTAAAAATGCTCACTGGCCAGCCATGAGGTTCACTCATGGGAAACTGCGGGAAAAAATAAAATTTTATATTAAAACGTATTATTATTATTATTATTATTATAATTATTATTATTTTATTTATTTATTTTAAAAAAATTATTTACTTTTTTAAATGCTATTACTGCCACAGAGAAACAGTTGCTGTTCTTTCTCTGTGAGGACTTCTGTAGTGCATGTCCTGAGAGATTAGCGGGTAAGAGGTGGCGTGCGTCGTGCCCAGCAGCGCGGGAGAGCTTTTAGCTCTTGATTAAATACTGCCCTCTACAGGCACGCCTGTGGAATCGCAGTGATGGGGAGTGATTCAAAACTAATTCGATTCAATTAAAAACAGCTCTTGTATATTCTTATATATTGAATATTCTCTTTTCAGAACTAATCTGTGATAAAGAGCATAAATTCGTCATAAAAATCAGCATTACTCTGTGATTTTATGTCATTATTATTAGTAAAATTCATGTAATGTAGGTAATGTACATGTAAGGACATGTCCCTATTTCAGTAATTGCATGTGTTTCTATTCCATCCCATAAGGCAGTGCCCCAGCCTGAATGTCACTACATGGATGGAAATGGATGCCTGAGTACCATCATCAGTGTTAACACGTGGCTTTTGTACCGGCAACCACATGGCACAACACTCAACATCTTTTCCTCCTTTGTGCAATTCTTTTATGAATCACTCTTCTCTTTAGGTCTACGTTAGTCTGCGTAGTTTTTCAGCGAAATCTAAATCATCAGTGCATGTCCGGTCCCACAACACCTTGGTTAAAGTTAAATAAAAAGTTCTGAGTGCCGGGTGCCACAGTCACACCCTGTAAAACCTGGCTGAGCTGCTGAGACTGTCCGATGGAGGTGGTCTCGCTTTCCTTATCCTCCATTGTGCATTTCTTCACATGTATGTGTGTCTACACTTCCTGTAAAACCAGAAGCATCAAAGCATGTCCTTTTGTCTCAACCATGAGCTGAACGTTAAACAAATAAAACTCTTCATTATGGCAGTGTAATCCAGACTTAACTCAAATTTACTACGCTGAATAGAAAATGCAAATTCCTGCACGTATTTATGATTTCATTTCCTGTGTGGGTGTGCATGATTTTGTAACTGAAATTCAATTGATAAACATGTTAATTCGCAAATGTCATAGCAGTTTCTGCCTTATTGAAACTGCAATTTCACTTCATCTTTACACTGAATCGTTGTGCAATAGATTTTGATTTAACGTTCATATAACTGATGCACACTCACAAAGAAAAATGCAATTCCAAATACAGGATTGTATCACAATTTTCTAATTAGCATCTCAAACTGATTAGTTGATATTATGCTACCATAATTCACTGAAGGTCACGTCATGGCATGTATAAACTCCCCGAGCTGTTGAGGGTGAGCTGCCCGTTGGAGGCTGCCTCACACGCCTCATCGTCCAACAGGCCTGAGGCATCCGCGTTGGTCAGGCTGTCGTGATAGCTGCTGAAGCTGATGTTGTCCTCCTTCAGCTCAATCGTCCAGAAGGGTGCGTTGATCTTGCGGTTCTGGTACTGGCGGTAGGTGTAGATGCCTCCTGCTGCTCCCAGCAATGCCAGGATCAGCGTAATGATGACGGCCAGCACGATTACATTGAACTGAGCCCAGGAGACTGCTTCAGGGGAAGATGTGCCGTTGGCAGTGGGGCTTGTCAGGCCAGAGAGGAGCGCCGTGGACGAGGTGGGGAGCTGATCAGTTACATTAGGGCTGGGGGTCATAGTGGAAGAGTACACAGGTGTAGTGGGCACTGAGGAAAGAGAGAGAGAAAACACATACAGTACTGTGCAAAAGTTTTAGGCACCCTATTTTTTTTAGTACAAACTTTGTTGTAGATTTTTATTTTATGACTTCTACATTATCAAGTCAGTACGAAAAACATTTTCGATTCCCAAACATTAGTTTTCTAGCACAAAATTAAATGTTACAGAAAAATGTTTGTATATCATTAAAGAAAGCAGCATATTACGTAAGAGACAAAAAAACAAAAAAAAAACAAAACAATGAAAGCTGCTGGGTTTTGCTGCAAAAATAAGAAGCAAGTGTGAAAGTCAAAGTCTCCAGAAGAACTGTGGCTGGTTCTGCAAGATGCTCAATAAAACTTACCAGATAATTTCCTTATAAAACTGCACAAACTGTACCAGAGACTACTATTTTTTATTTTTTTGGTCACACCACATATTGACTGTTTCATTTACTACTGTTTACTGCTCTTTATGGTATCTTTGTTTTTTTAATGTAGAAACATTTAATTTCATTATTTTGAAGGCATCTTTGCTCTACAGCATTTCTTTGCATGTGCTTAAAACTTTTGCACAGTACTGTATGTACTGGTAGAACACCTTTTTAAGGATTTAAGATGCAATCCTCTTGTATACGTATACGTCTAAGACTTGGAGCCTGCTCAGCCAGCTTCATTTTAAGCTTGGCATTTGACACGTTAACATGAGCATGCAAGCTATACAGTGAAAGAACGATAGAAAGAAAAACAGATGGTAAATAAATTAAGCGTTTTAATCTGTTCACAAGAGAACAGCTGGTGAAACCATGAAAACACAGAAAACATTATTTTTAACCTGTTCTATTTTTTTTTAAATGCATACACTGGCTCTTAAAGCTGTGTATGAATGCAGTATTGGGACTAAAGCTTTAACAAATTATTTTGGAATATTTGTCTCATCCGTAATAAAACTCTTGCATCCTGAGGACTATGAATCATTATGGGATCGGCAAGTTTCTATAGTTCAGCAAGTTTCTGTTGCGTGGCACACATCGTGATTTGATCTTATTATTGTGCTTATGTATTGATAATTACAATCATAGTTTTGTGATAAGCAAATACAAATTGAGGCTTTACTCTTGTAAAACCACCAGTTTATTCACAGTGCAAGATGGCGCTTCCTTTTGAGTGAGTATTGTCCCCTTCTGAGTTTCCAGCAAAAACAAAATGATAAAAATTGCCTTTAAGCACCCCTTAAAAGCATTTTGACAAAATACATTTTGATCTCTGTTATTACTTCCTTGTGTGCCTATGTGAATTTAGTTGCTGCCTTATGTGCAATGCAGCTACAATAAATAACTTTAGCACTTTTACACTCTATCTTGCTACTATTCAAAAGCAGTAGCCATCAGAGACATTTAACTCCAAAGGTAGCAGAATCTGGAACATTCTGTGGATTAATCTGCATCAGTATGATTATTACTCTGGATTTTTATAACACCTAAAACACCGACAGTTTCACTCAATAAAGGAAACGCATGATACAGTGCAATCTGCATAAAGAGCAACAAATTGATGATGCATGAACATAAAAAACAAAACAAAAATGAAAGAACCTTCTTATTTACTGAACACGATTACTAAACGCTATTCCTTACGCTAGCCCACTATTATGCATTTGTTTTTGATTAACTGGTGGCAGCAGTTTCATCACCGTCAGCTTGTTTAAAAGCATTTGGATTGTATTCTGCCTCACTTGGGGACTCAATTTGCATAAAAGCACCTGACAAATGAATAACTGTAAAAGTATTTGTATGGAATTCTAAGGCCAAGTCCTCAGTAGCTCCTCAGTAACACTAGGGCGTGCAGTACTTGCTGATATCTGGGTTTTTTTTTGTGCACTTTTTTGCCTTTGTGAAGGCATTCAGTAGTTGTTGCTGAGGATTAGTTAGCAGATTTGTATGTAATTGTTTTGAACCCCCAATGGCTTACCAATGGCTGTGCAGTTCCTGGCAAGGGCGTCTCCAGTGAAGCCAGCGGCGCAGTGCTGGCAGTGAGACCCGGTGGTGTTGTAGCTGCAGTTCAGGCAGTGTCCGGTGTCTGGGTGGCAGATGCGGGGTGCGCTGCTTGGCTCAGTGTTCCCATTGCATTCGCATGGCAAACATATACTGTCGGCATTGTAGTATCCATCTCGGCACTGCACACAGTTGGGGCCCTCATACTCAGGGTTACACTGGTCGCACACCGGCTGGCCAACTGCGTCTGTCAGAGCCCAAGAAAAATAAAGCAATTTTCAGAACTCTGTTCTTCTGGTCATAATGTTCTTTGGCTAATGAAATGGTTTAATGCTCGTTGCGCTTTAATCTAAAGTTCCCCTTACTAGTCTGGTAAAGCAACTGTGTATTTTACCCTTGAGGAAAACAATAATGCATCATTCCATAATAATAAGGCTGTTTACATGGCACAATGCACTTCCAACAGCTTCAAATTAAACCAAAATACAATGTGTTTGTTGAACGATGTTATAGACGTGCTTTTGAAACATACACATACAATAAAGAGTTTTCATTTAAATAAATTTCAAATTTTCAAATAAAAAAAAAAAAAAATTTTCTTATATAGTTTTCAAGATTTCAAATGTTTAAAAAAAGAATGATCTGTTATTACAGAAGCACTTCCCAATGGTATATTCAAGAAATAAACTGTGCACCCCTAAGTATAACTGAATTATAACTAAAAGTTACAAAAACTTTATTTTTGCTTGATCAGACTTGTGTGGGTGTGTGAGATTGAAATACTGCTTAACAACGGCCTCTGCTAATTCTCATTCTCAAAAAAAACAAGTGTTGGTTTTGTTGTTGCAGTCAATGTTAAATTTACCAAAGAAGCTACAGATAATAGTAAGAAACTAATTATGAAAATGAGTTGGCTGGGCATTAAAGATTACAATCAATGTTCTACTTTCTGAAAGGTGATCTTTAAAGAACTATTTGACTACCTCAGTCAAAGGAAGTGAAAATAACGTTCTATTTTAAAGAAAGTCAAGTTTCGGCATGCATAATGCATACAACCTGCACGTGCAATGAATCAAGCTAAACTGTATATAGGTTAACATGCATGGATGCTACTGTGCATCTATTAACAATAGGGGATATTAGTGTCACTTGGGAGTACTTGTGAGGGTAAAAGGAAAACTAACAAAAGGTCTCAAGAAAAATTTTCAAATTTCACCTCAATAATGAATTTCACTCAAATCTGCTATCATATATATATATATATATATATATATATATATATATATATATATATATATATATATATATAATCTTTTTATCCGAAAGATTATCTAGCATGCACGGAGGAAAGACAAGCTTTCCAAAAAACAAATTCATAAGACCTGGCAGAACAATGGAGCTTTTATTTCTCTGGTGGGCTAGCTAATGAATTTCTGAGTTGTCCATCCTTATGTAACAACCTTGTACAAAATGTATAAAATCATATGGTGGTCTATGGCACATATATACAGTGGGGTACAAAAGGCTGAGACCACTAGTGAAAATGCATCTATTTTGCATTATGTTTAATTTAGAAGGTGTAATACTTTGCTAATTTAATTTAATTATATTATCAGCAGTAATCAGAGTTAAAAATATTTACATGAATTTCAGAATTTCTTAGTATTTGGTATGTCCACATTTTTGCTATAATGAAGGCACATTTGAGCTGACATGGACTCCATTAGTTTGTCAAACCCGATCATTCATGTTATATCAAATCCCATCATGGGATCGTGTCGTCTGAACATGTGCTTTCATGGAATGGACTTGACCTTTTGTACAAAGCAGTAACCATGGTCAAAATTACAAATTTGATTACATTTAAATAGAGACCTAGAAATAGTGCAGAATTTTGAATATTAAATATTCAAGTTATTTACTTTCTTCATTGTAAATATTTCAAAATTTTAAATCCCAGATTTCAATGTAGATTCAGATTTTTGGACCCAACTGTATGTATATAATAATAACAACAGTAATAATAGTAGTAGTAGTAGTAATAATAATAATAATAATAATAATAATAATAATAATAATAATAATAATAATAATAATACTTTTAAAAATGCGCGTTTGACAGAAGACAGTTTTCCCTACAGGGCCTTTATTTAAATGTTAATTTCTTCGTGTCAAAAGACACAAGGCACCACATTATTGAAAATCGCCTGCTTTTGTTGAATCCATTCACCATTATTTCCACTGACTGAGCACTTAAATTGGTATACGACAGAAATCCTCTGAACAAACTCAGCAAACTGAACCAAAATCATCTGGCCTAAGCACTGTGGATTACTGATGTTACGTACATTACAATGCTCTAAGGTAGCAGTAGTGCTAAAACATGGACAGTGAACAAAGATGACAACCTCTGGTGCTTCCCTGAGCTGTCTGTATTGGAGGAATTCAATATTACAGTCAAATATAATCTCCCCAGGCAGCAGAACGGGGCAAGCACCACGCAGGTCTGCATTTCAAAATATTTCCCTTCACAACAGGCAGTTCACAATGATTCATTACTGCAGTAGACGGTCAGAGGGACTCCCCCGGGTCATACCGCACAGCTTGCTTTTTGTCACACAGTGACATTCATCTGCTTTCACTGAGACGTACTTATTTTTCTAAGAAAGCCACATTCAATGGCAACAATTGAAGTTTAAAGTCTTGATATAAATCAGTCTCTATTTCCAGAAATGAAATGGCAATTTTGTAGTGAGATGGAAAAAACATTGATGGTAGAATTGATCATTTCAATGTTATGTACAGAAACATTTCTGTTACAATAAACAATCTAGTGATAATTGCACAGTCGTGGCCAAAAGTTTTGAGAATGACACAAATATGAATTTTTACAAAGTCTGCTGCCTCAGTTTTTATGATGGCAATTTGCATATACTCCAGAATGTTATGAAGAGTGATCAGATGAATTGCAATTAATTTCAAAGTCCCTCTTTGCCATGAAAATGAACTTAATCCCAAAAAAACATGTCCACTGCATTTCAGCCCTTCCACAAAAGGACCAGCTGACATCATGTCAGTGATTCTCTCGTTAACACAGGTGAGAGTGTTAATGAGGACAAGGTTGGAGATCACTCTGTCATGCTGATTGAGTTAGAATAACAGACTGGAAGCTTTAAAAGGAGGGTGGTGCTTGAAATTATTGTTCTTCCTCTGTTAACTATGGTTACCTGCAAGGAAACACGTGCAGCCATCATTGCTTTGCACAAAAAGGGATTCACAGGCAAGGATATTGCTGCTAGTAAGATTGCACCTAAATCAACCATTTATCGGATCATCAAGACCTTCAAGGAGAGAGGTTCAACTGTTGTGAAGAAGGCTTCAGGGCGCCCAAGAAAGTCCAGCAAGCACCAGGACCGTCTCCTAAAGTTGATTCAGCTGCGGGATCGGGGCACCACCAGTGCAGAGCTTGCTCAGGAATGGCAGCAGGCAGGTGTGAGTGCGTCTGCACGCACAGTAAGGCGAAGACTTTTGGAGGATGGCCTGGTGTCGAGAAGGGCAGCAAAGAAGCCACTTCTCTCCAGGAAAAACATCAGGGACAGACTGCTATTCTGCAAAAAGTACAGGGATTGGACTGCTGAGGACTGGGGTAATGTCATTTTCTCTGATGAATCCCCTTTCCGATTGTTTGGGGCATCTGGAAAAAAGCTTGTCCGGAGAAGAAAAGGTGAACGCTACCATCAGTCCTGTGTCATGCCAACAGTAAAGCATCCTGAGACCACTCATGGTTGCTTCTCAGCCAAGGGAGTGGGCTCACTCACAATTTTGCCTAAGAACACAGCCATGAATAAAGAATGGTACAAAAACATCCTCAGAGAGCAACTTCTCCCAGCCATCCAAGAACAGTTTGGTGACGAACAATGCCTTTTCCAGCATGATGGGACACCTTGCCACAAGGCAAAAGTGATAACGAAGTGGCTCGGGGAACAAAACATTGACATTTTGGGTCCATGGCCAGGAAACTCCCCAGACCTTAATCCCATTGAGAATTTGTGGTCAATCCTCAAGAAGCGGGTGGACAAACAAAAACCCACAAACTCTGACAAACTCCAAGCATTGATTATGCAAGAACGGGCTGCCATCAGTCAGGATGTGGCCCAGAAGTTGATTGACAGCATGCCAGGGCGAATTGCAGAGGTCTTGAAAAAGAAGGGTCAACACTGCAAATATTGACTCTTTGCATAAACTTCATGTAATTGTCAATAAAAGCCATTGACTCTTATGAAATGCTTGTGATTATACTTCAGTAACAGTTAGTAACATCTGACAAAAAGATCTAAAAACACTGAAGCAGTAGACTTTGTGAAAATTAATATTTGTGTCATTCTCAAAACTTTTGGCCACGGCTGTTGTGATGTTTACTGCTGATGCTGTGGCTGTGTTTTGTATCTGTCTATTAAAATTGGATACATGAATGGACTCACTGTATACTTCTATACTTATTGATTTAAATGCCTATGGATATTTTTGAAGTCCAAGCATCTGACAGAAATTCAGTAAATAAGAATTGAAAATTGTGTAGCAATTCACTCTACCTATTATACCTCAGGCTTAGCGCTTATCCTTTTGCATGTAAGTCTAGGAAGTTTTATAATCATCTGGGGTTTTGTCAATTGGTTCCTGCTTCTCTCCCTGTTCTGCAGTGACATGGAGGGATTTTCTGTACAAGCCCTGACTGATAACCGTGGAAGTCTTAACAGGATTTGCTTCCAAATTGATTAGACTTCACTTTACTCCCTGCGGATAAATCACAATATCACCCTGAATACAGCAGCAAAATGGAGCAGACCAAGATACTGAGGTGCCCTGAACACTAAGATGTGATGTTTAAATAGTTCATGCCTGCTGAATGGATTATGATGGTTATAAAATTTGGTGTAGGCTTCTTAATAGTGAATAGTGACAAAGAGGAGTTATATGCAAGTAAAGATTTTGATGTCTATTACAATGTTCCAATTTGCATATTCATCAATTCCATCATTCATTTTTAATAAAAAAAGGTACAGAGACACCATATTGGCAGCTTCACTGGCATAAATAAAAAAACTGAACATATTAAACATACAAAATAACACATTCAGGGATACTTTAACACATGAAGTGGGAATGAACAGACATACTGATTTAGATGAGAGAGAAGGAAAAAACAGGACGGAGGAAAGCTCATGTACAAGTGGCAGGGTAAGTAAAATGTAAAATGAAAAATGAAAACTGAAGAAAGCTAGTGAGAAAATGAGAAATGAAGAGGAATAGTATACCCCTCAGGTATAATAATAAAAAAATACATATAGCCACACCACTACACTTTTATTTATTTTTATATTTATTTTATATAATACCGGAAACATGACACGATGGCGTTTGAGTAAAACAAAGGTGTGTCTTGGTTAAGTGTGATTCAGAACTTGAACTTATAGTGCATCTTTTTTAAACAAAATTGGCCTGGTCTTAATTATTTTTCATTTTAAAACAATCTCTTGCTTTCATGTTACACATTTGAAAGCACAGAGACAAAAAAAAAAAAACCCCGCGGTTTCCTTTTCAGTCCACATTTTCTTTCCCCGTTCTTTCGGGTTTAAAGTCAAGTGCTTTACTCAAGAAAACGCTTCTACTCCAGAAAACCTGACAACCTCAAATGTGTGAACTAATTTGCATAATCTGAATGGATAGACTAGAAGATCAACTTAAGTAACCATGGAAACAAACTGTGAATACAGATATCTTTCCCTGCATAAATATCGATGTCAATTTTAGACTTACGTCGCTGACAATGAATACGACCCTATAAAAGCTTCAGCTTCTGTGAGCACTCCAACACTCATTACACTAAGTTGCAGAATACACAACACAATGAAAAATGAAATGAGGGAAACCACATTTTGGCATTTTTATTATATTATTATTATAAATTAGCCAAAAGTAGGCCTATAGTTGTGTGTAGTATATGCAGATATTTTTTGTTATGTAGATTTTATTTCCAGATTGAAATAAAACAGGTAGATCTTTAAAAATAAATACATGTTAGTTGGAATAGGTCTACTACATCACCCTGACTTATGATGCATAGCCTCATTATGCATCAGCATAATTTAGGGTCACTTCAAATGATTTCTGTCGCCATAACAGATCCCTGTTGGCCATTAAATAGTGGAATGCATTATAGTGAGGATCACTGACTATAAAAACTTCAGTTTTAGTTTTATACTATGGAGCTTATAACTGATTCCACATTAATGCACAAAACATCATAATCAGAATTTTTTTAAAATTGAAAATTATAAACAGTACCAAGCTTTTCAGAAAAAAAACCCCACCATAATAAGCTAGGGTTGCCATAATTCCCTTAAAAATGCATTTAAATTTGTTGCCGGGAGCCAAGGGAGCAAAATGCTTGCTGGGTGGGAGGGATGTCATTAATCTCGTCCCTGTCAATCACAGGGACACTAGCCAATTGTGGGCACTTGTGAGCTCGTGTATGTGGAAGCGCTTTCCTCTGTGTGTTATGCTGCCCTGTGATGCAGCAGGAGCAGCAGTTTGAAAAGATACAGTTGGCTGAATTCATGTGTCTTGGAAGAAGCATGTGCTTGTCTTCACCCTCCTTGGTTGCTAGGTGTTATGTGATGGCAGCAAGGTGGCTGATGGGAGGGAATTGGTGACCAAACTGAGTAGAAATTTATTTTTAAAAGATATAAAATTGTATCACGTAAGCCACTGAAGGTGAATACGCATCACTTTCTTAATCAAGCAATCAAGGTCCCTAGAAACTCCCACTACTACTGCGAAAAGCCAGAAGCAATTAACTTTTGTACAACCCCAATTCCAAAAAAGTTGGGACACTGTGTAAAATGTAAATAAAAACAGAATGCAATGATTTGCAAATCTCATAAACCCATATTTTATTCACAATAGAACATAGAAAACATATCAAATGTTTAAACTGATGAAATGTACCATTAAAAAAAAAAAAAACAAGGTCATTTTGAATTTGCTGGCCGCAACACATCTCAAAAAAGTCGGGACGGGGCAACAAAAAGCTGGAAAAGTAAGTGTTACTAAAAAGAAACAGCTGGAGGAACATTTGGCAACTAATTAGGTTTATTGGCAACAGGTCAGTAACATGATTGGGTATAAAAAGAGTATCTTAGAGAGGCTCTCAGAAGTAAAGATGGGCAGAGGTTCACCAATCTGCGAAAAATTGCGTCTACAAATTGTGGAACAATTTCAGAATAATGTTCCTCAATGTAAAATTGCGAAGACTTTGAATATCGCATCATCTACAGTACATAAAAAATATTCCGAGAATCTGGAGAAATCTCTGTGCGCAAGGGACAAGGGCGAACATCAATACTGCATGCCTGTGATCTTCGGGCCCACAGGCAGCACTGCATTAAAAACAGGCATGATTCTGTAATGGAAATCACTGCATGGGCTCAGAAACACCTCCAGAACTCACTGTCTGAACACAGTCCGCTGTGCCATCCACAAATGCTGGTTAAAGCTCTATCATGCAAAGAAGAAGCCATATGTGAACATGATCCAGAAATGCCACCGTCTTCTTCTTATGGGCAGCTTGCACATCTGGAAAAGCACCATCAATGCTGAAAGGTATATACAGGTTTCAGAGCAACATATTCTTCCATCCAGGTGATGTCTTTTTCAGGGAAGGCCTTGCATATTTCAGCAAGACAATGCTAAATCACATACTAAATCTATTACAACAGCATGGCTTCGTAGCAGAAGAGTCCGGGTGCTGAACTGGCCTGCCTGCAGTCCAGACCTTTCACCAATTGAAAACATTTGGCGCACCATGAAATACAACAAAGAAGACCCAGGACAGCTGAGCAGATAGAATTCTGTATTAGACACAAATGGGACAACATTCCTCTCCCAAAACTCCAGCAACGGGTCTCCTCAGTTCCCAGATGTATACAGACTGTTGTTAAAAGAAGAGGGGATGCTACACAGTGGTAAACATGGCCCTGTCCCAACTTTTCAAATTCAAAATTACCTTATTTTTTCCATAAAAAATGGTACATTTCCTCAGTTTAAACATTTGATACGTTTTCTATGTTCTATTGTGAATAAAATATGGGTTTATGAGATTTGCAAATCATTGCATTCTGGGTTTTTTTTTTTTTTACACAGTGTCCCAACTTTTTTGGAATTGGGGTTGTAGTTTCAACATGCATCATTTTGGTGACATATCAACTCTTACAAACTCAATCAAATCTTACTCACGGCTTCAGTACACACAAACACATCCATCCTGAAACGTTCATACTCTTTGTTAGGTCATACTCGGTTTACCTCAGGCAAAACTCTGTACCTCTCTCCTCTCCAGCTGTGTGTTATTTTAGCTCTCTTGCTCTACACCGATGAGCTATGGAGGATTTCCGGACTTGCTTCGTAACAGTGCCTCAGAGATTCAGGCCAGTCAATCATTAACCTTTGGAAACAGAGCTTCCAGCAATGTCTGTTGCATTTCCGCATTTGTCACTCATACATGTATGCTCTGTCAGCACACAATGTTCCCTATACAAACACTGGAACATACGCATGCACTTGTTGAGCAACACTGAAACTTCAAACAAACCAAAAATCAACAATATTCTTCACTTTCTTTTTTAAGTCAGTCACACATCACCTATCCACTCTGTGGTTTACGCTCTATTATTGTAGCGTGAGACATACAGAAGAGATGAGTGCAGGAAGAAAACGAAGCACTGAAATAAACAAGACATCAAACAGGTCACCCTGACATTGCTCGGCTCAATGCAAATAAATTCTGAATATTCAAATCAACATGGCAGCTACAGAGAGAAACAAGGGAATCCTATTCTACTCCTGCTGAATCAATTGATGCTTAGCGATGTTGTTTTTCCAAATCAGCTGATTTGTTTTGAATGGAAATTTCTAATCAGATGTGCCACTGGGGAAATTACTGTTTACTTTTTAATTTGTTTCCTAGAAACATTGTTTCAGTCTCTGCTACAAATTTGTGCTTATATTACTCATCTCCATGACCGCCATCACACTGTGGTCAAATCAACAAAGCTGGTCTACGGCTTTTGAACAAAAAGACAAGCCAATGGAATAATCACGTTATTTCGAATCGGTTCTGCTGACAACTGACAAAAATACATTACTTGATTGATTAAAAATATTAAGACAATGAAACGATATAGAGTTTTTCAATGTTAATCTACTACAAAATAAAACAAACAAACAAAAAAACACTTACAATACATCTTCATTAAATAATACTCTCTTTCAAAATCTCGAGCTGCTATCAGCAATAGCTGTAACAAGTTAAACTAAGAGTGGCAGCCAATAATAGAGGTGAGGCTTACTGTGCCATCAGTTAAATAACAAATCTCCTGTTTTGCTTAAAGTGGGACAGATTCTCTCACGTGGAAACAACCTTGGACATTAAATTAAGCTTGTAGACATTTTTCCTCAGTAACCGGTATTAAGATAATAGGGTTGGGCAATATGATGACGAAGAAATAACATCGATACTGTGATAAATTATTTCACTTTTCTGAGATATTACCAGTATCATGACATCTTTTTTTTTTTGGTAGACGTTATTATTAAAAAAAATAAAAACAAATACAAACTTTGAGACAAAGTAACTGATTTGATCTAATTTCATACTGAACCTTTAAAATTGTAAAATATTCAACTTTTTTTTTTTTTTACAGATTTTTAAAAATGTTTCCTTCTCGTTAGTGTTATTATATAATTGTTATTTATTATATTTATTTACATACATGTTACATAACAAAATTTACATATAAAATAATTGTTTTTTCTAGACCTTAAATAAAAGTACCATCAAATTCCACTTTTCACACTTTTTCACTTTACTGTTTTGCTGTCAGTTTCTTAGCAAACATTTATATCATGATATATCGTGTATTGCAGGAATGTCTTCAAATATCATGGTACATTACTTTTGTCATATTTTGTCATCCACCTGAAGATAATTGGTATTTAAAAATATCACTCATAGGAGTTACACAGCCTAGTTAACTGACAAATCCACTAGTCACCAAGTTGTCGACTAGTCAAGGCAAAAAGTGGAAAAAATGTAATTTGTTAGTCTACAAATATTGCAGACTAGATGAAGCCAATTTTGCAGTCAACTGCACAAGACTGCACTGAGAAACGTCTTTTATCGTTTACATTTTCCTTTGCTTTAATGAAACGTTGTACTGGAACATTTGTATGAATTGTAGCAGGTCCTGAAGGAATTCCTAGTTATTTGCAGTGCCCTCCACTAATATTGGCCCCCTTAGTAAATATGAGCAATGAAGGCTGTGAAAAATGGTCTTTATTGTTTAACCTTTTGATCTTTTGTTAAAAAAAAATAAAAATACTCTGCTCTCATGGATGTCAAACAATTGCAAACACAACACAGGTTTATCAAAAAAATATCTTTGTTAAATATAGGTGTGCAACAATTATTGGCACCCTTTTAGTCAATACTTTGAGCTACCTCCCTTTGCCAAGATAACAGGAGTCTTCTCCTATAACGCCTGATGAGGTTGGAGAATACATGGCAAGGGATCTGAGACCATTCCTCCATATAGAATCTCTCAAGATCCTTCAAATTTCGAGGTCCGAGGTCGAGGTTTCGAGGTGGTGGACTCTCCTCTTCAGTTCACCCCACAGGTTTTCTATGGGTTTCAAGTCAGGGGACTGGGATGGCCATGGCACGACCTTGATTTTGTGGTCAGTAAAGGCCATTTTTGTGTTGAGTTTGATGTATGTTTTGGATCATTGTCCTGCTGGAAGATCCAACCACGGCCCATTTTAAGCTTTCTGGCAGAGGCAGTCAGGTTTTCATTTAATATCTGTTGATATTTGATAGAGTCCATGATGCCATGTGTCCTAACACAATGTCCAGGTCCTCTGGCAGAAAAACAGCCCCAAAACATTAAAGAGCCGCCACCATATTTAACCGTGGGCATGAGGTACTTTTCCAAATGGCTACCGCTCTGTGTGCGCCAAAACCATCTCTGGTGTTTATTGCCAAAAAGCTCTATTTTGGTTTCATCTGACCATAGAACCCGATCCCATTTGAAGTTCCAGTAGTGTCTGGCAAACTGAAGACGCTTGAGATTGTTTTTAGAAGAGAGTAGAGGCTTTTTTCTTGAAACCCTTCCAAACAACTTGTGGTGATGTAGGTGACTTCGGATTGTAGTTTTGGAGACTTTCTGACCCCAAGACGCAACTAACTTCCGCAATTCTCCAGCTGTGGTCCTTGGAGATTTTTTGGCCACTCGAACCATCCTTTTCACAGTGCGTTGAGACAATATAGACACACATCCAATTCCAGGTTGATTCATAACATTTCCAGTTGACTGGAACTTCTTAATTCTTGCCCTGATGTTGGAAATGGGCATTTTCAATGCTTGTACTATTTTCTTATAGCCACTTCCAATTTTGTGAAGGTCAACAACCTTTTGCCACACATCACAGCTATATTTCTTAGTCTAAGCCATTGTTATGAATGACTAAGGGAATTTAGCCTGTTTTACCTCATATTTATACCACTGTGAAACAGGAAGTCATGGTTGAACAATTTCCTGTTCCTAGTCACCCATGTGTACTAAACAAATGTAAAACATCAATGGGAATATACTTCAAATATATTTTTCTCATATGAATTCATAGAGATGCCAATAATTGTTGCACACCTATATTTAACAAAGATATTATTTTTGGACAAACCTGTGTTGTGTTTGTAAATGTTTGATATCCATGAGAGCAGAGTATTTTGTGAATTTTTTGAACAAAAAGATCAAAAGGTTAAACAATATATTTTACACTGCCTTCTTTACTCATATTTACCAATATTACTGGAGGGCACTGTATATACTGAAATAAATCCTTGAGTGAATTCCGTTGTGACCAGCGCTTTAAGAGACACTGGTTGCACATCACTTTTCAGTTCCACTCAGCTAGTTTAAAGTGTGATCAGCAGTGCAGGCTAGCTGACGGATGCTGATCCAAATTTGTTTCGGTCTCAAAGTTCAACTGTTCAAAGTTCAAAGTTCCTGGGTCACTGATCAGCTGGAAAATCCTCCTTGATGGTGCTGATCCTCCTAAACAGCCTAAATAGCAATGGGTTGAATCATGTTTTGCTTTAATTATAGAATGACAACTAACCTACTTTTTTGAATTAAGGGTAGACTAATAAAAATGTATAGATTTGAATATTTACAACAATCCGCCATAACATTAAAACTACTAACAGGTGAAGTGAATAACATGGATTATCTCGTTAGAGTGGCACACAAGGTCATGGGCACCCAAGACTAATTGCATGGAGAGTGAAGGCTAGCCTGTCTGGTTCGATCCCACAGAAGACCTACTGTGGCACAAATTGCTGAAAAAGATAATGCTGGCTATGACAGAAAGCTGTCAGAACACAGTGCATCACAGCTTGCTGCGTATGGGGCAGTGTACCTGCAGACGAGTCTGAGTACCAATGCTGACCCCTATCCACCACCAAAAGCTCCTACAATGGGCACGTGAGCATCAGAACTGGACCATGGAGCAGTGGAAGAAGGTGGCCTCGTCTGATGAATCACATTTTCCTTTACATCATGTGGATGGCTGGGTGTGTGCGAGTTGCTTACCTGGGGAAGAGATAGCACCAGGATGCACTATGGGAAGAAGGCAAGCTGGTGAAGGCAGTGTGATGCTCTGGCCAATGTTCTGCTGGGAAACCTTGGGTACTGGCATTCATGTGGAAGTTACTTTGGCACGTACCACCTACCTAAACATTGTTGCAGACCAAGTACACCCCTTCATGGCAACGGTATTCCCTAATGGCAGTGGCCTCTTTCAGCAGGATAATGCTCCCTGCCTCACTGCAAAAATTGTTCAGGAATGGTTTGAGGAACATGGAAGAGTTCAAGGTGTTGACTTGGCCTCCAAATTCCCCAGATCTAAATCTCATCGAGCATCTGTGGGATGTGCCGGACAAACAAGCCCGGCCCCACCTCACAACTTACAGGACTTAAAGGATCTGCTGCTTACGTCTTGGTGCCAGATACCACAGCACACCATCAGAGGTCTTGTGGAGTCCACGCCTCGAAGGGTCTGTGCTGTTTTGGTAGCACAAGTGGGACCTACACAATATTAGGCAGGTGGTTTTAATGTTATGGCTGATTTGGTGTATATTAAATATACAAAACTTTACAATAGCTGTCCAGACATGTCATAGCGTTTAAGACACTTCATTTTGCAAAGTTTGACAACTTGGTTGAGTAAAGCTGTTTGTAAGTCAAAAGGTGTCCAACAACCCAGACCATGCAACTTAACTAGAATTCTTAAAAATTTCTGGGAAAGCTTTGTCTTTGTCCATTCAATTAGCGTTCATTTTTGTTGTGTGTGTGTGTGTGTGTGTGTGTGTGTGTGTGTGTGTGTGTGTCTGCATAGATAAAGGAGCTTCTGTCTTGTTGACAGGGCAAAATTACAACGCTGAAAAGAAGTGATAGAATTGTTTTGTGCAATGTATTAAAACAAAATGGCATTCACATTAACATAACAATTGGAAGGAGCAATTATAACTGCAGGCCAATTCGTCCTACATAATCAACAAAGTCATGCTCATTTGCAGGAAATAAATTATTGAGGCATTACCACAAGCAATGATTAATTATTCAAACAAAAACAAAATCAGCTTTGATACAGCGTGCGAATAGCTGATGTGAAAGGAGAGGGCTCCAGAAGAATTATTCGATACATTTTTATAATAGCTCTCTGGAAAATTAATTTCAGAAACACATTCACATGCAAACACTTAATACTTCAATATACACGACTTGGCCACAGAAACAGTCCAAATGTGCGTTATGTGCATGCTTTTCTGTTCCAAATAACCACTATGCATGGTGTGCTCTCTATATGCATAAATAACATAAGACAACAGTATGACAATTTTATAGAAATATGTCTGAGTAATGGAAACGGTATATGTACTGTATTTTAATATACAGTATGTAACATTTATTTGATAAATGATTAAATATATAATATTAAATTACTATATTCTAAATCATTTTTAGATAGATATTTAAAAAAATAGATATATGATAAAGTTCACAAAAAGTCTAAAAGGAAATCAAGAAAAAGTATTAAAATATGTATTATTATTATTATTACTTTATAAGAGCAGTAATAACAATTATTATATTATTATTATTATCATCATCATCATCATGATCAAATATCAAATCAGTTGAGTTTGTAGCTATTAAAAAAAACTTTGTTGAAAAATATATCACGACCCCTGTGATATCAAGGGTAAAAAGTTCCCCAGCCCTATCCTGCACTGCTTTTGTGTGGTTTAAATCAGTGCACATACCCATCAATGTGTCTTCACACCAGCCACAGCCATGCAGCAGTGCTCTCACGTGAAGCATTTTTTCCCTTTTATACATAAACATATGGTACTGCTTACGCAGCATGGAAAAACAGACCAGAGGCAGAGACAATGCACTAGAGCTCAAGAGATAGTAAATGGTCTGAAAAAAAATTCTACTATTGTGGCATTTATAGTGCTGGCTTATATATTGCAGGGCTTCTGTGTGATATACGATGACTAACAATCAAAAGCATGAAGGAGTCACGGCAGCTCGACAGTGAGGGTGGGGCTGAATCAGGGATCTGGATCAAAACAGAGCTGCTTAATGAGCTCTGTAATGCTTCCCTCTTCTCCCTCATCATCTCTGAGAGATCTGCTTCATCAAGGCTTTACATGTAGTGCAGCATGCTTTAGTGAATGCAGCACTAATACTAGTAGTTTCGCACCAAAACTGAACAAGAGCCAGGCAGAAATTCTATAATAAATGTAGTTTATTTTAACGCGATTAGGCACAAGAGGGCAAACTTTCCCAGCACAGGAATGTCTTCAATATAGAGGAGTATACAGTTTGTGGTTTCTTGGTAAAATGACAAGCTGCGTTTTTTCAAAAAGAGAGAAAAAGAAAGGCTGGTGAGGGAATGACTGCTATAACATAAGTGGTAGCAGGTTCCATGACATTCATTAATAAATTAATTCATTCATTAATAAATTAAACAACCCTGTGGTATAAGAGGAATAACACACACCAGACTGTGCTGTTATATGAAATTAATCCACTTTGCATCGTGCCGCATCACACCTGTATGTATGTACAGATGTGGCCATTGAGAATGAGCGCCAAAGGAAAAAGTATCCTGCGATTTCATGCGGTATCACGCGCATGCTGCGGGTGTAGGAAAGACAAGACCAGTAGGGGGCAGTCATGTTTCATTTGAACAAACACCTCTTGCTAGTAGATACAGTAGTTCTGCCAGGACATATGCTGTATACAGCATATATTCTTTTACCAACCAAAACGGTGCTGTTTCTTGTACTGAAGCCCATGATCTGCTTGTGCTTGGATGGATTATTATTCTGGATTATTTTTGCATAACCTTATCATCTGTTTATGTCTGTTTACATTATACCAATCAGGTTTCATGTTTCATAATCAGAGTTTGAGGATCTTACTTAGTGGTGGTTAACAAGGTAGGATAGAGGGAAAATTCCTCAAATGCGACAATGATCACTCTTACTTTCCATTCACTATGTTCCATATTTGATCATCGTAACGACAGATAATTTCAAATCAAAACCTTTCCTATACACACATTTAAGTCACACAGAAACACAACTGTTGCAGGAGAACTGTACACAATAATGCGCTCGGCTCGTACGAGTACCTCCTCCTCAACTTACAGCTACAGTGATTTCTCCAGAGGACTGGATGAGCTCTACTGTTCAGCTACTGTTTCTGCTTCTCCCAAACAAGCCTCACTAATGAAGAGTCAAGGGCGTATGGGAAAACAGGGATTAGTTTATCACCAGTGTGCGCCTGATCAGACTGCACCATCAGTGATTTACCTATGCAATGAGATCAGGCCTGCTTAATGCTAATCACCTGCTGCCCTGTGGGCGTAGGCTATTAGCATACAATGAGCCAATAACTCACAAAAGTGGTGTACGTGCAGTCGTAGTAAATAACACAGACATGGAAATGATTAATGCCTGTAGTCCTGTAGTCAGTTGCAATGAGAAATGTTTTCATTACAGTTTTGACTTTTTATGTGAAGTTTCTGAATATTATTCAGACCAATCTGTCCCCTCCATTCTGATCTAATTGCATGAATGGATCAGAGAGTGACAGTTACCCAGTAATGTTATATTATGCTATATTAATGACATTATCAGGCTAATTGATTACACTCATACTGTTTATATTGAGTCGACGTTATATTATATTCAAGAATCTTAGGCTGAGGAAAAAATAACACGTATAGGAATGTGTTGTTAGCACTGTTTGCTCATATAGTTTAATCAAAACATATTTGACAAATATGGTGAACAATTAAAAGAAAAACGTGTGGTTCGATAATGCTGTGGCGAGAAATTTGCTGGCAGGGATTGGGTCCATATGTACCTTTAGATCAGGGGTGTCAAACTCATTTATTAGACTGATGACACATCAATAACTCCTCTTAAAAGTGCAATAGTTGATTTTAAAAAAATCTTACTTGTACAAATACCCTGAAAGATATTTAGAAGATGATTAAAAGATATTGGTTTAAGACATGACCTTAGCACAGTACTAAGTGGCTGGAAAACTGTTTGGAAAACTGACTTCCGGTCAGGAATTCTTGTTTGGGTTTAGATAAGGTTCAAGGTTCTTTATTTGTCACATACATATTACATACTTGTGATGTAATGAAGTGAAATGTTTTTCCTTAGTTACTCGTTCCAAAGTGCAATAACAAACAGACCAACAATGACTAAGGCTATACACACATGATAAAATAGAATGTAGTAAAATAATAAAATACAGCAGACGTAGTAAAATATTATAGACTGTAGAATAAAATATACACTGTAGAATAAAAATATAAATATAATGGACTGTAGGGAATATGATGTGAAAAAATGGAATATAACAGAATATGATGCCTGGAAGCAGATATAGAGTTGTAAAGTATATATAAAGTTTATACAATGTGCAAAATAAGTTATTATTTTTCCTTCCTCCTTCCTCTACATTGAAGCCTCCTGTCAATCATTTTAAAGACACTCTACTGGCTACACATACTGGCTACTGGCTATACATCCTGGGGGTGGAGATTTTTGAACATGGGCAGGAACTGTGTGTGGGGAAATGTGTTCATTTACCAGCATTTATCAAAAATGTACAAATAAAACTCATAAAAAAAAAGTTATGACTGCATAAGTATTTACTACTGTTGCTGTGAAACACCCCCCCCCTCCCTAAATTAGCCTGTTTGGGGGAAAAAAAACAAACAAAAAACAGTTACAGCACCAAATGTTTTAGCTTGCTAATAAAAAAATACATTTTGTCAGTAGTTGAGTTTATGGCTCTGGGTTTATTTTTCTCCCTAGTGGAATAACACACTAGACAAGCTCTGTTTTTTAATCTTTAAATTTAAATCACGCTCCACAAGATGATTTATATTTAGAACACAGACTTTAAATTCATTGTGTGCGCTGGATAAGAAACTTTATTGGGCTGACACCCCTCCTTTAGAAGGACTATGAAATAACACATAGGGAATTATGCAATGGCCAAGAAAATTGTTAAACAAACTCAAACTACTTTATATTTAAATTCTTTACAGTATTTTTGATGACCTTTAAAGTTCCCAAATAGACAGAGCAAATAAGGTTTCAATTAAAACCATTTGTTTGAGGGGAAACTAGGATACTTCAAAAATAAATGTAAACATGGGAATTAGATTCAATATTTACATTCACCTTAGATACTAATTTTAACCAAAATATACAGTGTCCAAAAATTATCTTTACAACTTTTATCCAATATACACCAATCAGCCGCAACATTAAAACCACCTGCCTAATATTGTGCAGGTCTCCCTTGTGCCACCAAAACAGCTGTGACCCGTCGAGGCATGGACTCCACAAGACCTTTGAAGGTGTGCTGTGGTATCTGGCACCAAGAGGTTAGCAGCAGATTCTGTAAGTTGTGAGGTTGGGCATCCATGGATTAGACTCGTTTGTCCAGCACATCCCACAGATGCTTGATTAGACTGAGATCTGGAGATTTTCGAAGCCAAGTCAACACCCTGAACTCTTTGCCATGTTCTTCAAACCATTCCTGAACAATTTTTGCAGTGTGGCAGGGCACATTATCCTGCTGAAAGTGGCCACTGTCATAAGGGAATAGTGTTGCCATGAAGCGGTGTACTTGGTCTGCAAAAATGTTTAGGTAGGTGGTACGTGTCAAAGTAACATCCACCTGAATGCCAGGACCCAAGGTTTCCAGCAGAACATTGCCAAGAGCATCACACTGCCTCTGCCGGCTTGCCTTCTTCCCATAGTGCATCCTGGTGCCATCTCTTCCCCAGATAAGCAACTCACACACACCCAACCGTCCACATGATGTAAAAGAAAACATAATTCAACAGACCAGGCCACCTTCTTCTACTGCTCCATGGTCCAGTTCTGATGCTCACATGCCCATTGTAGGAGCTTTTGGCAGTGGACGTGGTCAGCATGGGCACTTTGACCGGTCTGCAGCTACGCAGCACTGTGTGTGCTGACAGCTTTCTACCAAAGCCAGCATTCTGTGCTACAGTAGCTCTTCTGTGGGATTGGACCAGACAGGCTAGCCTTCCCTCCCCACACATCTATGAGCCTTGGGTGCCCATGACCCTTCCTTGGACCACTTTTGGTAGGTACTAACCACTGCATATCGGGAACACATCACAAGACCTGCTATTTTGGAGATGCTCTGACCCAGTTGTCTAGCCATCACAATTTGGCCCTTGTCAAAGTTGCTCAGATCCTTATGCTTGCCTATTTTTCCTGCTTCCAACAGAGCAACTTCGAGAACTGACTGTTCACTTGCTGCCTAATATATCCCATCCCTTGACAGGTGCTAATGTAACGAGATAATCAATTTTTATTCACTTCACCTGCCAGTGGTTTTAATATTATGATTGATCGGTGTAAAAAGTTAAGAAAGAGGTGTAAAAATACTGGTATTGTCCCATTTTATGGAGAAACAAAGTTTTTTTAATAAGTTTTGTCATTTTCATTTCATGCCTCATGCCTGAAGGCAAGAATCACAGCTGCTATCTAAAGCACTGATGTGGACTTCTTGTTGTGTTTAAGGCGACATTTGGATTATCTCCTGGATGGTGCTCATATTAAATGTCTAACTTGTAGGTTTTGTATGTCTAGATTTTCTTGAATGGTAATCTTTACATACATACATACATACATACATACATACATACACCCACCCACGCACACATTGTTTGGATGTGTTGTATTTTGACACAATATAGTCATACAGCTCATCCCGGAACGTGTCTACAGGCACACGGCTCTTCCCTTTGTTAGCACAGTGCACGGTTTCAGTATGACTGAGCGTGAAAATGAACACACTGTACGAGCCCCTGCCCTTTCGCTGGCTTGTGGGGTTTCCGTTCGTGGGTCTGTACCTGAACACAGCTGCTTGAGAACACTGCTGTCAGCATAGAGTGCACCCACTCAGAGTGAGAGAGAGCGAGAGGAAAAGAGAGGAAGATAAAAACCACAAGCATGCACATCTTGACAAAAACAAAAACACAAACAGTGCACACAGAGGTAACATGAAAGAGAGAGAGAGAGAGAGAGAGAGAGAGAGAGAGAGAGAGAGAGAGAGAGATTAATAAGTAGGAACTCAAGCAATAACACAGACACAGTGAAACAGAGGTAAAAGTGAAGAAGTGGGGAAAAAAACTGAAAAGGAAGGTCAGGCAAGTCTAAACAAGTCTGCACATCTACCTTCCTGCCTTCATAATTCATAAACAAACCTGGCGGGGGCTTCTTCCGGCCAAAGGGAAAAAACCAACAACGACCCTCTGCTCAATTTAATGGAAATACACCTGTTTCAAAGCTCTAACCTAAATTCCACTGCATTAACAGACAAACCAGAATGACATGACACACACATGTAATCAGAAGCAGACATAAAGATGAGGTTAGATCTCAAAGCCTGGATTCACATAGCAGCCCCCCTGAGGACAGAGGAAGCTAGCCTGGCTAAGCTAAGCTATGCTAGGCTAATGTCTGGAGTTAGGGCAGGGACTCACCGAGTGTGCAGTTGCCTGAAGAGGTGACGCTGGAGCAGGGGCAGGGCGAGCACAACTTGCTCAGGCTGGAGCCGCGCTCCCGGTAGAAGTTTGGTTTGCACTCTGCGCAGCTGGAACCTCTGGTGTTTCCCTGGCAGTTCAAACAGATGCCTGGGAGAAAAAGAGGGACAGAGAGCGAGAAAAAGGCAGAGAGAGCGAGAGAGAAAGAGAGAGAGAGAGAGACAGAGAAAAAGGGAAGGGGAGAGAACGGGAGTTGAGTAAACAGTCTGAGAGATCTGACTGACAGGACTTTGGTCCAGTGAGGAGCTTGCACACTAAGGTGCAGATTCAGCAGCGCAGAAGCAAACAAACAAAAAAAGGAAATTAAAGTGTGTGCAGCTGCAAGATTTTACAAAGAAACCAGGAACTCGGAGAGGAAGATGGTTATGAGAAAGCATTTGCTGCAAATCGGGCCTGATGCAGGACTGCCGGAGAGGTTATATAACAAATTGCTGGAAACAAACTGCTGGAGATGCAACGTCACATGATTCTGATAAAAGCTGATGCATACTCCAGGAAATCAATGTTGAAGAGTACAAATAAAAAAAAAAATAAATAGTGCAAAGTATGAGCATTATGTTGATGAATTCTTCTCAGTATCACAAAAATGGAAAACGCGAGATATGTCTAACGAAGACTTAACATAACTGGAAAGTATGCTGTGTGGGGAACAGATACAAACATGCAGTCAATGAACAGAAATAGTCTAGTTGTTAACTGGGCCAGTACACTCTGGACATCAAAATAGCACTTCGCATTTTATTTATTTATTTTTATTTTAATGCATAGCTCATTAACAGTTTTGAGATCATAAAATAGCAGCATCATCAATAATGAGAACTAACTAATGTTCAGGGTTGCTAGATCTGTGTGACAAAGCAGCTCAATATCCAATCAAAACCAGTGCAAAAACAAGCCGATACCAAAACTTAAACAATGCTCCTCCCAAAAATTTACACTGCTTTTAAATATTGGCATAAATTTCACTGCAAAATTTATAAATAAATAAATAAATAAATATATAATAATAATAAAAAAACATTTTTAACAGCACTACTAAAAAGTTTCTGCAAATAGTTTTCACCATGGTACTAAAATGGTCTTGTTTTAAAAATATTCTCAAAAACTATGTTATCTAAGTAAAACTATGAGAATGAGTCAAGCAGTTCACTGTTGCATAACATAATGTAAAAATAGACTAATATTTGTATTTGTTCATGTGCATTTACTGTGGTTACAATATCTTACATCAATATTCTTATTGCGAGTTGGTCTTTGACCTGTATGAATAAATCCATGGTAATGGATTTAAAGATCTGCTATATGGCCAAAGATTTATGACACTTGACCATCACACCCATATGTGCTTTTTGAACATCCCATTCCAGATATAGTCCCCCTTTGCTTTTATAATAACCTTCATACTTTTCTCTAGAATTTGGAGTGTGGCTGTAGGGATTTGTGCTCATTCAGCCACAAAAGCATTAGTGAGGTCAAGAACTGATGTTGGGTGAGGAGGACTGGGGTGCAGTCGGTGTTTCAGTTCATCCCAAAGGTGTTCAGTGGGGTTGAGGTCCTGCACTCCGTGCAGGCCACTTCAGCTCTTCCACTCAAACCTTGGCAAACCATGTCTTCTTGGACCTCACTTTGTGCACAGGGGTATTGTCCATATTGTGTAGTTTGTAGGTCATATCATTTTGCTCAATCAGAGCCATCATTATTTAAAAATAATAAAAAAAAGTTTTAAAAGTCTGAAACAGTTGAAAATTCACCAAGAAGAGGACCCATCACAGTTTTCAAATAGTAATTTTAGTGATTCTTGGACTTAAATAAAATGTAAAATAAAATTTTAACTACATTCATAATGATGACCTCTTGCATGCCAGAAGCTCTTCCTGAGAGCAAAACCACAAAATGCAGCTCCCATGCTTCACTGTTTCGTTTCACTTTGTACTGTACTAGCTGTATATGGTTGAAATGACAATAAAGCCACTTGACTTGACTAAGCATGTAAAACTATGTAAAAAAGTTTCTGAAACGAAACACTTGCCACTCGTTAGGCATCTTGATGCACAGACTTTTAAATTGAAGTGCTGAAAATGAACCGGAGTTATAACAGAGAAAACGTGAAAGATTAGTCACATCTGCCTATAGTTTGAAATGACTCAGCAATAGTCCGTGGGTATTAATTGATGTAATAATGTGTTTTGGACTAAATATTTTTACTTAATTGGATCGTTTGGACCTTTGCCAGTGTAACAAGACTGTTTATGTCGGGATTTTATGGATCAGTGGATTACTATGAGGCTTCATAGGTGAGTTGCCTCAGTATTGTAGGTGTTGGTTTGTATCAATCGAAGCACAAGAATCTTAACTTTCCAAAGACATATTGCATGAGTACCTACATACACACAGCAGCTGTGTACATGGCATAGTTTTACACTTAACAATGCGGCGGTTCGCTGGCGGGCCGTGGATGTTTTTAAAAGAATTAAATGGTTAATAAGCACACATGACCGTATTAGCGTTACACGCGCGTATGCTAACCATTAAGTAAACAAAAATGAGGATGTTTTTTGCAATCCTACACTTGAATTAAACTATGCTACAACATCCATAATGCAACCGCTACCATAATTGCACGGTGCACCTATGAAAAGTTCCCGACTGACTACCTGTCAGACAGGTACCGGGTTGACCTGGTACTCGGTACTACACTACTTGTGAAGATCTGGTACCGTCAACTTTTTTTTTTTTTTTTTTTTTTAGTACGGGCTTGGTGCAGAAGTACCGGTACTTTTGACAACCCTACTAAATACCAGTATACATCAAATGCAAACCTGTTCCCCAGAAGATTAGGACTTTGGCATTGACAGATACATAAATAAGATAATCATCCCAAACATGCATCCAAATTCTCACAGAAACGGTTGAGAAAACACAAGATCAGTGTTTTACAATGGGTTGTAGAACCTGTAGAAAAAACAAACGACCAACCAACCAACCAAAAGAAAAAAAACAAACAAAAAAACAAACCTGAGGTCCATTAAGTTACTGTTCTTCCACTGCCACCACCTCAACATTTCAATACAATAATGCATGGATCCATGTTGCAAGGATCTGTACAAACTTCCTGGCAGCTCAAAAATGCCAGGAAAAAAGTTCTTCCGTGGCATGCATACTTACCAAACATGTCACCCACTGAGCATCTTCTTAATGGCTACTGATGATCAGAAGGTTGTGTTCTCAAACCCAAACACTGCCAAGGTGCTGTTAACAATCAACTGCTCAATTATATCCAGTCTCAACTGCAAGTCGCTTTTGGATAAAAGGTCAATCAAATGATGAAAATGTAAATGAAATTCAAGTCAGAGCATGCCGCTTCAGTAGGACTACAGCCAACCCATTATCCCACTCAATGGAAGAAACACTAGTTACTTATTTTATTATGGAAATCTTTGCATTCCTCGGGATTGGCATATGACAACATGTTCCAGCTCCTACCAATATCCGACACACCAGATACGAATATAGGAATTCTGTTTCTCTGCTATTTGCGTTATCTGACCAAAAGAACTTTTCCCCAAACCAGTTGAAATCAGTAGAAAAGAGTCTAGTGAACCCCTTTCAGTTGTTAGATTTCAATAAATTTTTAAAATATAAAACGGGTTGAGTGTGACATTTATATTTGCATGTTCCTCCTACCGCACGTCCTAAGCTGTCCTGAGAACAACGTGGGTGCAGGATCATTACTGTTCAAAAGCTTGTCCTTTGTGTAGAATACATGGTGTCTGCAGTGTGCAGTCTGTGCAAACACTTTCTATGGTGCAAGTCAACTCACAGTGACAGCAGATGAGCCAGAAACCAGAGGTAGTAATCAATCTAGGGTGGTGAGTGCATGCATAGTCAATGACAAGATATGCGTGTGTGTGTGAGTGTGTGCGCGCGCGCACAATGATTAAATGTGCATCTCCTATGCTCCATTAGCCAAATGAGGCCTCTACATCAAACTTCCTGAGACTCCTGCAAAAGTGTCATAAGTGCAAAAGTAACTCCCATAATATCCAGTAGGTGGCGCTGCTGTGTGTGTGTGTGTGTGTGCTCATCGCCTGTGTGGAGGAGACGGCAGTGAGTGAGACAGCAGGGATGATAATGCAGCACAGCATGCGTTAAAGCAGAGCTGTTGTGGGGTCCAATACATCAGGGGCCAGACACAAAGCTGTTAATATTCTCAATGTAATTTCATAAGGCTCTTTAAGGCTTTTGCACCTGTGATCTTCGATTTGTTTAACAAATTTGGGGTTGGGCACATACAATTTAGAGTGCAAAGGTGTTAGTCATCACTAGACACACTTCCCACTGAAAACAACTTTTTAATTTTACATCACAGATCAGTAAAAAAGAAAAAGGCAAGTTAGTGTGCAGTTGTTTTAATGTTAGAGAATCTACTGGCATGCATCCAGTAAGCACTGTCTAAGAAATTCAGGTACCAAACTGTACTTTCCCTCATCACTGGAGTGGTATTATCAAGAGTGCATGCCTTGTACCTTTATTGTGTATCATTTATCCAAAAACATTGATGTGGTGTTTCTTTAAAGCACGTCAGAGGTCCTTAAGGCCCAATTATGTTCTGTACCTTAAATTCTACTCACATTTTCAGGTAAAAGATACAAACAAGATACAAAAGAGGTACCTTTGGAGGAAAAGTACAGTGTGGTAGCTTTATTATGAGTGTGCAGAATGAAACTTTCATTTCCATGCTTCCTTGCACTGGTTTAGTGCAAATATCTGTACTCACTATAAGATTATTATAAACATGCATTACCAGTGAATAGTCCATAGTGAGGATATCCATCAACCAGTTTCCGTTTACACAGTGTCTTGCCTCTGTGACAGAATAACAATTGGTTTGAGGACTGAATGGCTGCTGTAAGGTGTATCATAGGGTAGTAGTAACATAGGTAGCAGTAACATAGGGAGGGCATGGAGTACAACAGAGTACCACTGGTGTGAACCAGTCTCATCACTGCATGGCATGAATTACATCTGACTACAGAAGGTGAAGACATTTAAGGACCAGACAGAAACAACCATGCTTCTTCTGAATCAGAAAATACATTTCTTTCTGAACCATGGGATCTACTTTTTCGATCATGCCGCTGTCTAAGAGGGAATGAACTTCTTGGGTCAGAGCAGCAATTTTGTGGAACTGAAGCTTGTATCCTAGTGGATGTCCCTCACAATACGGTGTGCTGTTGTGATGAACAAAACATCACAGCCACTTGGCTGGTCTTTTTGGATATGCCGCAATCTCCTTTCCAGGGCCTCTTTTGCAGCAAGTCCAAAGAAGGACCCTGGCAAACAAAGGTAGATTTCACAGGGTTGATTGGCACATGTCTGGCAACGCAGACTGTGCTAAAATCTATGACAAGTAATTTGATAAGCCTGCAGCATTTAGGTCAGAATTAATGTCTGAATCAGAGTCAAAATTGGCCAGATGGCATTGCCACACAGTCAGTGTAGGTGATGTTTGAACAGGACAGTGCCTCTTTAAGATCATCAGTACTGAGGCAGTGAGCAGATAGTGGGTGCCCTTCTTTGACTTCAGGAGCATTCAAATCGAGGAGGATGGGGGCTATGGAAAACTCAGTAAAGGTTTCAAGGAAGAAACTGACTGGCAGGAGAATGAATACTGTTATATTAGTAATCCAGCTAATGTAAGCAGCGCACTGTAGGTGCAAAGAGGGTATATTAACTGAACCATGCTAGTGATGCATAGCCAGAGAGAAACTAGTTGGTAAAACAGCGGGTAGTGTGGGGAAAACTCCTTACAGAAAGACCTTCTTGGATAAAAGCTCAAATTGTACTTCAATGGTGTAACAGTACCCATCCTAGCTTCACAAGGGTGATCAGAAGAGCAGACATACTGTGAGTGGAGCCAGCAGAAGTGTGTTCCATTAGGTCTGCAGCATTGATCCAGACAGTGTGACTTCACGCTGTGTCACTCTAATCATGGATGCTGGCAATCAGAGTGCATCTGTGTGGAACTGTGTGTCTGTGTACGAGCAGTATCTGACACCAGGACACACTCAAATTTGCATGAACATTTCGCTATGCTTTCACTTCAAATGACAATTTATCAGCTCACTTGGTGGTGGATAATGTATTGTCAAATGCATAGGTAATGTTAGGGAAAACATTGTAGGAGGTGAATCAATGGGGAAAATGGATATACACAACAATAAATGAAAAAGACGAGTGCAAGTCCAAGTGTCTTTTCCTTATCCACAAAGAAATAAAAAAAAAAAAAAAAAAAAAAAAAAAGAGAGATTTGGGCAAAGACTCAAAATGGCTCAATTATGATAATGAGAACAGCAGCTATAAATGTGTTAATTCCCACATTACCTTTTTAAAGGAAGTCTGCGATAAGAGGCTTTACGATAATGTCTCACTCTGAAGAGATACAGCGTGAAAGACAGGAGAAAGAGAGTGCAAATGAAGGATAGAAAGTGCACAAAATGAAATTAATACCTTATAATCTTTAATAATGCTGCCATTCAGGAGCAGAAAACTGTAGATGAAATAAGACGTTCACTACATGGACATTCTTCTGGATCATCTGCATGACAAAGTGATTTTTTTGTGTGTGTGTGTGTGTGTGCAAAATCTGGTGACATAAGATGGCTTCAGATGTTTCTCCAAAATGACTGGAGGTCTTGCCATATTTCCAAACACGTTTAAGTTCTGTAGGGCCAATGATGTAATCGGAAAACCAGAATTGAAAGACTTCTATAGACTCATGATTAGTGTCTACGGTGAAAATTCTACAGATTTTAAACCCCTGGCTGAAGTGGCACTCATCATCACCTGTTCCTTGGTAGGAGGAAACAAAAAGTTGAAAAAAAAAAAAGACAAACACTGCATGATGGAAGTACATGCAGTAAACCACAGAGATCGAGGACACGACTGTGGAACTCTGGGTGGAGATGCAGCTGGGAAAATGTGGACATTACTTGCGCCTTTGTATCACATTATAATGGGATTACACTGGAATTAGTCCTGATTCTTTCAAGACCTGAGATTTTAAAGACGTTTTGTTTCCGATCTGCCGTGAAGAAACTCATTATGTGTATGATACACCATCTTAGCCTACTTGTCTAATGTGTAAGCACTTGAAGTGTAGAAGTGTAGAAGTGAGAATTGTGCGGTGCTCCATATTTTCAAAATCTTTTTTTGTCAGACTCTTTAAAAAGTGTATGAGGCTCTCCAGAGGAAAACCTCTGCTTCTACTACCACTGAGAATTCAATTAAGTTGGACAGATCATCACAGCAGGCTGTTCTTAATGAAGAACTCTACAGCCTGATTATAAATCACGTGCCATCACCAACTTTACACCAACAGTACATTGCTTTAAATAGTACATCTGCATTAAGCAGGTAGCAAAGAAGGTCTGATAAAAAAATTTTTAAAAAATCAACCAAAACGATTTACTAGCTCATATAAAACAGCTTAAAGGCAAACAGTACAAAATTAGGCTTCATCTAAGTCGCGCTACAATAAACCGACTCATAAACTTCCATCATGCACTGTCATGAGGAAATGGTTTTGGCAGAGTCTTCAGCAATCTGCAGCAAATGTCAAAGAAATGTAGTGGTATAGATGAATTCATTTGTTACTGTTGATTGCAGGTCAGGTGAAATTAGTGCAATCTGTGTAATATATGACTGCAGCTGCTCAGAGAGAGTTGCCAGACTGGGTGAGGAAAAAGGGAGAGAGGAAGAGAGAGAGCGCTTAGTGCTGCTTCACAGTGTTGTGTGAACACAAATTTTTATTAACTCTTCATTGTGCAGGAGGTATTATAACCCCACATCTTGAACAGCATATTTGAACAGCGTAAAAGGATGGCTACACAAGGGATGGCTGCACATAAAGGATGGCTCATGTGGTGGGCACTAAAAAGCTAATAATTGGTTTGGTAAACACATCAAACAAAACTTCCACAAAGAGCTTTAATCTGCTCAATAGACATCTGAAGAATTCCTCGTTAAGAACAGGCTTGTGTCCTGCGTAAAATTGTATACTGAAAATCTGTTTCATGTAAGATTTGTGAACAAATCACAGATTTATTGGTTAACCCACTGGGAAAGTGAAACCTCCAGTGTGCTACCCAGTCCCATGTTTTGGTTGCCTTTGGTTGAAAACTAAACTGACTTGGTTAAAGAAATCCATTGAATAAAATCGATATACTTTATATTTCTGGCACACCATAGTCACAGCATCAAGGTGCACTAAAAAATATGGAATACGTGTTCAGTCAGATTTTAGAGAACATATTACGAATAGTTTACATAAAAATATTACATTTCTTATCAAAAACGTGATTTCACTGCTTATACCAAACTTAATCTAAACAAGTTTCTAATTACGTCTATTACATTATATTGAATTATGTAAAGTGAGCATGAGCAATTAACGTAGTATTAACATAAACCAATTACATTATGAAATCCCACGAGGACGCTGGCACTGACCGGAACTACATGTATAAATACAGTATTAAATTAACGCAGTTGGATAATGTGTGGTAGAATTCTGCAGCAGTAACATGGATGCCGCTGAACACCAGCAATCTGGGTTCGAGCTTCAGCTCAGGTGAGAGCCGTTAGATTTTATTTAGGGCTTCGAAAATACATAATGAAATCATGTTGTATGTATGAAAACAAATTGTGTAATAATGCAACACTATTCAATTGTGTGGAACCAATGTACCATCATTTAAATTAGTAAGTAAATTGAGCTTTTTTTCAGTGTATGTTGCAGTGTATAAAGCACGTAACGCTTTAACATTAAAAAATGAAAGCTTTCGTTTCACAAAAGCCAATAAAGAGTATTTTATTCTTCTCTGGTTGTTGAATCTATTTGTCCTCCAGGCAACTATGAATTAAAAATTAATAGTCTGGACATGAAATCTGATCGGCCCAGAAATCCGGACAATTAGAGGAACCGCAGTTAATGTCATAATCATCGGCAAGAAGCTTGTGATTCCTTTCAGTGTGTAACTGTGTTTGTTGTGAGCACATCTTAAATTATTTATTTATTCATGCATTCTGTTTCCTTATTCTGTTTGTCAATTCCCACCCACTACTTCATTCTCTCCTATCGCATGACACCTATCAGCCATGGAATTTGTGCGCCAACACATGCAACGTCTTTTCAAACTGCAATTCAAGTCACTCTAATCATCATGGAAGAGGGTAACGGCATCTATCCCTCCCACCCAGAGAGCAGGGACAATGTTGCTCTATTGGACTCCAGGTCATGAATGGCTGTGGCATCGTCGGGATTCAAACACACAATCCCCCAACAATAGGATGAATGCTTTTCTGCTGAACCACTCGGAAGTCCTAACAAGTCTATTTCAGGCTCAGCAAAATGTCCTCAAAATGTCATTATTAAACAGAAGGCGAGGGAAACAGTTCAAGTCCCGCAACATTCCGCATAGAAATTAGTTGGATGCCCTTCAACCCTACATGACCTCAAAAATCATTTTAAGCCTTAAAATGATTTTTGCTTCCTCACTGGACTGCAGACTGTGAATTGAGTCAGATTTAAAAGTTAAAACAGATTTTCCATCATCTTCAAATAAATTCAAATTTCACACCCAGTTGGTTTACACTCTTTCGAACGAAGCATATACACGAACTAAACTGTGTTTTCTCTCTATATATAGATATTCATGGTACACTTTCACTCAGAGTCTTCAACGTTTGGTAAAGTGTGTGCGTATATGTGAATATTCTCACCTGATTGTTTGTCACAGGTGCTGGAGTGATTGTTGCATTGGCACGGTTGGCATCCTGTGCTGCTGAAGTTAAAGAAGCCCGGATGGCAGTCACCACACTTGTCGCCGTGCACTCCCGTTTTACACTGACACACTCCTGAGCTGAGAAACACAACAAGAAAAGTGGGTGAATTCAGGCTATTAATATACAGCATTGTTTACACCATTTGGTGTTGAAAATATAGCCCAAGAAACATATGGCCTGAATTGTCAGTTATTTTGCCGGACTTTTTTCCGGACTGCGTGTGCCCGTGCCAGTGAAGATTACAGCGTCTTTTACCCGCTAGAAAAAGGCCTGTAAAAATAACCCCAGGTTAAACTAATCCCGTGTGAATGCACTCTCTGTATTTTCTTTTTAGGTAGTCAATTCGTTCTCGACATGTATTCCAGTCGCCAAATGCTACTTATGTACCATTTGTTCAAACAGCATTTGATAACATTGTTCTCCCAAAACGGAAACTAAACAAAGTTTCAGCTCTCATCCAGTTGCGGCTTTTCTTTTGCTTTGTCGGTGCCATGATATTGTATTATCAAACACTGAGGTGCAGCACCTTGTGGGCTGCTGTGATGGGCTGCCAGCACGTAAACAACGAAGACACGCCCATCTCAGCAACTTCTACAGAAATCACTTATCCTGTGCGAATTGACGATAAATATCACAGACGTTTGAATTAACAATTACTTTACAGCCATATGTCCTGAAAATTAATCCCGTCCAAATAGGGCTTTTGTTTATTTATTTTTTTACTGTTTTATGTCTTCAAAAATTATGTTTTGAGGAATTTTATATTGATAACTCTATTAGCATATTTGGAGTCGCAAATTCATCTGATTATAATTTTTTTTTTTTTTTTTGCAAAACAATCATTGGTGAAGAAATAATGAAAAAAAAAATCTTAAAACTGCATGTATTGACATAAAAACTATCTGAGGTGACTAAAAATTTTAGAACTGCTCAAATGTGAAATAAGGTGAACTCCCCATTTAAGATTAACATCGGGGCAACGAGATACATTAGATTAACCCTAGAAAAGAAAGTCAGTAGTGTAACAAGATGTTAAATATTAAGTTGTTTATTTCCCAGTTATGCGTGCACCAACATTGTGAGTGTTTTTGTATTTGCTGGATAAAATTATGATACAGGGCCCATTCTGAAGATTCACCTATGGCCCCACACCCAAACAAGCCAGCTCTGCTAATGGAGTATACATTTTAAAACATACACACATGCTCAGTCAAAGCCAAGACAGCAAAAGCTTTATGTTAACTCTCAGGCTCAAAGATGTTAAGAAAACAGCCCCGTCTTCAGATCAAATGCTGGACGTTTTCCTCTGAGCTGTCAGACTGAATGCTCACTACTATAACTCTCCAAATCCCCAGACACTTTTCCTCAAACTTTTACTCACTTCAGACCTGGTTGTCGTTAGTCTTTTACACTGATCCGAGATCAGTTTCGCATCCTTTCCCCTGCAGCGGGTATGACCGCTCCAAGCAATGCAAACAACTTACCAGTTAGCCCTTTCACTTTAAGAACATCAAACAGCCATGACTTGAAAAAGAAACCCCATTTTCTCTCTCCAGCGGCGGCTTGATTTTCCCCCTTCTCCTAACAAGAAAAGCTGCTTTCATCTTGCTCGGAGTGTGGGATGTGGGAAGAGCAGGGGAAAAATTCAGGTCTTGTTCCTGCACCTGAACACAACATGCTCTACTCTGAGAATCGCACGAGGAAGCATTATATCACAGTGATGTTTCTTTGGGAGGAATGTCATACAGTCTCCAGAAGATTTTTTCCCCCCGAATTTTTTCCCCTTTGTACTTTCTGCACATAAAAGCACCAAAGAACATAGACTTTGATATTTCCTTTCTGAAGTCATGTTCATCTTGATCTCATTCTGGCTCAGAAGAACATTTATTTTCATTTATGTTGCACCAAAGTAGTAGACATACATTACCCAGTGATTTTGGAGTGGGCCTGATTGCTCTGAGGGTAAACACTATTTAGTGCTCTCTGTGGCGCGTGCATCTGAACGTTGGAAAATTACAACTATGTACATAAAGAAATCAATCTTTATCAGGGAAGCCATTCCACTTCTTCTAAAACCTTTTTTGTGTTTCTCAGTGGGGCCATTTAGGAATGGTAGGCTATGTTTTGGTTTAATACCACAGTGCTGTTTAAAATTTTCAAGTCTGAAGACATGGAGGAAGTTCTGAAAGTAGTGCGCTTGTTCCAATACGTTATCATTTCTATAGTAAGTGACTTGTATATGGCAGACGATACATATAATCTACGCAAAAACCGTATTGGTATTTACCAAAGAAAATGTATAATTGTTGATATGGTGAGGTTTTCTGCAAGGAGACATTTATGTAACATTTATGGAAGGAGTCTCCAGTGTCAGCGCTTTGAGCTAAGAGTCTTCTTATTTCTCCACAACATGACATACTACATTTTTTTTGTCTTAACTTCAAGAACGAAGAAAAAAAAAAAGAAGGTGGTGAGGGAACAACTTGCTAAAGTTTATAGCAGCTATAAATTAAATGATAATAAGAACTAAATTGTCTCGTGAATGTTCCACAACATTAAATGTAACAATATACAGTTCACTCACAATGTGTTAAAGTTACTGTAAATTGTTGCCAAATCACTGTGTGGAATAAAACACTTGCTGTTATAGGAAAATAATAAACTTCAAGAATCACACCACCCTGTTGAACTTTATTTCTTTTGTACGTAATTTACATTTTTATCAGTGCTTATAAAATTTGGCTTGTTTTCATTTTGGTCTGGAGAGTCTGGCAGAGATACACTGATCAGCACAGTCCTGTCGAGGCATGGACTCCACAAGACCTCTGAAGGTGTGCTGTGGTATCTGGCACCAAGATGTTAGCAGCAGATCCTTTAAGACCTGTAAGTTGTGAGGTGGGGCCTCCATGGATCAGACTTGTTTGTCCAGCACATCCCACAGATGCTCGATCAGATTGAGATCTGGGGAGTTTGGAGGCCAAGTCAACACCCTGAACTCTTTGTCATGTTCTTCAAACCATTCCTGAACAATTTTTGCAGTGTGGCAGGGAGCATTATCGTGCTGAAAGAGGCCACTTCCATTAGGGAATACCGTTGCCATGAAGGGGTGTATTTGGTCTGCAACAATGTTTAGGTAGGTGGTACGTGTCAAAGTAACATACACATGAATGTCAGGACCCAAGGTTTCCCAGCAGAACACTGCTCAGAGATTCACACTGCCTCCTCCGGCTTGCCTTCTTCCCATGGTGCATCCTGGTGCCACCTCTTCCATAGGTAAGCGATTCACACGCACCCAGTCGTCCACATGATGTAAAAGAAAATGTGATTCATCAGACAAGGCCACCTTCTTCCATCGCTCCATGGTCCAGTTCTGATGCTCACGTTCCCACTGTAGGAGCTTTCGGCAGTGGACAGGGGTCAGCACCCTGTACACAAGAAGCTGCAATGCACGGTGTGTTCTGACACCTTTCTACCAGAGTCAGCATGAACTTTTTCAGCAATATGTGCAACAGTAGCTCTTCTGTGGGATCGAACCAGACGGGCTGGCCTTCACATCACATCACACCATGGGTGCCCATGACCCTGTCACTGGTTCACTGGCTGTCCTTCCTTGGACTACTTTTGGTAGGTGCTAACCACTGCATACCAGAAACACTCCACAAGGCCTACCATTCTGGAGATGCTCTGACCCAGTCGTCTAGCCATCACAATTTGGCCCTTGTCAAAGTCACTCAGATCCTTACACCTGCCCATTTTTCCTGCTTCCATCACAGCAACTTTGAGAACTAACTGGTCACTTGCTGCCTAATATATCCCACCCCTTGACAGGTGCCATCGTAACAAGATAATCAGTGTTATTCACTTCACCTGTCAGTGGTTTTAATGCTATGGCTGACCGGTGTACAGTGTAATTATATGACTACCTAGACAGTCCTTAATGAAGTGTCAGAGTAAAGAAACAAACAAACAAAAAAAAAAAAGCAGATTAAAAGCCATAATCATGGGGCCACAAGTAAACCTATGAATAACCTAAGGCACTTCAGTGATTAGAAGCATAAGCAGAACATCATAGTGGTTTCTCTACAAAACTAAGAGGCTCATAAAACTGTGCAACATCTGCAATTATTCCTTTCCCTCCCACACACACAAATAACTTCAATTTAGTTCCCTCTAATGTACCCCCAGCCCCCCACCCCCCGCTGGTCCAATCATAACCGTGCGTTCCCGACCCACTATAATTGGCCTACCTACTGTTGTGCTGGATATGTTTGATGCTTTCTCACTGATAATAACCTTGAGACTTTCATCCTAATAATACATCAGTGGAGGACCTCAAGCTCATTAAAAACATGGAGGAGAAAATTAACTACAAAGCAAGTTGAAATGCACACCGGCTCCTGCGTTAGTCAGCAACATCCTCATTTAAACACTTACATACACAGAATTAGATCATAAACTCAGAGTAGAAGTGAAAAAAAAAATGCAGAAAGAAAACAACTTCATTTAAAAATAGCAGTGAGGAAAAATATATCACTGATAGTAGAAACTTTTATACGGATAAAGCTGCGTGCACGGACCTGAAATGATCCAGGTATGGTCTATTTTAAACGGCCTTATTCATCTTAATTTATTTTCACTATCATAGCTTGGTAAGTTTTATATGTTCGCCTACATGTTTATTACAAATAGAAACTTGGTCGATAGTTACATAGAGAGATATGTAATGTAATGTAACGTGTTTTAGCTGTCATTTATGCAGATTCTCAAGCCACTATGGGCTTTTACTGTACCACTTTCTTCTTTAAGCATAATGTTGTTATATATTATAGAGATGTTTATATTTATATGTTTATATTTATAAACTCCCCAACTAGTGTCCCCCCAGTGCACCTCATGACAATTAAATATTGTCATTACTATAAATCATTGCTATTACAATTTATTATACAGTGCATTCAGAAAGTATTCAGACTCCTTCATTTTTCACATTTTATGTTGCAGCCTTATGCTAAAATGCTTTAAATTATTTCCCCCCACATCAATCTACACTCCATACCCCATGATGACAAAGCAAAAACCAGATTTGTGATAACTGTAAACTTATTAAAAAGAAAAAACTTAAATATCACTGACATAAGTATTCAGACCCTTTGCTATGGGACTTGAAATTTAGCTCAGTTGCACCCCATTTCTCTCAATCATATCAAGCCATGTGGTCAAAGAAACTGCCTGCAAAGCTCAGAGACAGGGCTGTGTCAAGGCACAGGTCTTGGGAAGGCTACAAAAAAAAAAAAAAGAAATTCTGCTGCACTGAACGTTCCCAAGAGCACAGTGGCCTTGGTAAGAGAGGTGACCAAGAACCTGGTGGTCACTTCGGTTGAGCTCCAGAGATCATGTGCTAACCATCACGGCAACACTCGACCAATCTGGGCTTTATGGCAGAGTGGCCAAACGGAAGCCTCTCCTCAGTGCAAGACACATGAAACCCCACTCGGAATTTACAAAACAAGCACTTAAAGGACTCTCATGGTCTGATGAATCAAAGATTGGAATGTTTGGCCTCAGCTCCAAGTGTCATGTCTGGAGGAAACCAGGCACCGCTCATCATCTGCGCAATGCCATCCCAATGGTAAAGCATGGTGGTGGTAGCATCATGCTGTGGGAGTGTTTTTCAGCGGCAGGGACTGGGGCACTGGTCAGGCTAGAAGGAAAGCTGAATGTGGCAAAATACAGAGATATCCTTAATGAAAACCTTTTCCAGAGTGCTGAGGACCTCAGACTGTCCCGAAGGACACCTTCCGACAGGACAATGACCCTATGAACACAGCCAAGACAATGAATTCAAATGACTTATTCAAAATACAAAAACATTAGGAAATTCTTACATTATTTAAAAAGTTATGTGAAATGTTTTTTCTATGACTAAAGTTGTCAAGAATTACAAAAAATTCAAGTCAAATGATTTTTTTTAATGCATAATAGAAAATAATAATATAATTCATTTTTTACCCAATCCTCAGTATCAGATCGGTGCCATCTCTAACAGAAATAAAAACCCAGATGTATCAACGTGAATAAACAATGGATTTATAGACACATTGTGGCACCATGAATCACCATCAAATCGGGCCGTTGAGGTCCTCGTCATCTTTATTTAATAACTACACTATCAGCTACCATATAAGCCTCTAATCATTTGAACACAGTTAATCTGCTGTATTTTTAGTACTACATAAATCCTCCGTAAATGCTCTAAAATAAAGTGTGAAATTCGTCTTTCTGAATCGATGCCAAGGGGTCTAAGGAAGATGACTCCATGCCTGAGGATGAGTTCTATGCCACAGGCAGTGGGTTTGAGCTGATGACTGACTCTATAATCCTCCACAGCAGCAGTTTGAGGCTTTGATGCCTCGATGTGCTTAGTCTCACAGTCAGAAGAAATATATTAAGACACAAAGACAGAGAAGGGGAGGGCGACAGAAATGGCTGTGGTTCATAATTTTTGTGAAGTGTATACACAGAGAGAAACAGATCCCTTCATGTAAACTCACGCCAAAGTTATAATGCAAAGAAGCCAAGTAGAAGCTTTGTGCAAATCAGTGTTATGTCACGAGTCCATAAAGAACTTTATCCCGGGTGGATAATGGTGCTGCACTGCTCCAACTTTTGCTAAGTGTTATATAACATGGTACTGGCAAAACAGAACACTTTCAGTGATTAAATATCAAAACATTCAGATAGTGTGTACATCTAAATATACACAGTTTGACACAGGTCTGGATAAGCAACACACTAGCATGACTGAATGACGAAAGCAGTTCCCTTTTAATGCTTAACCATTAGGGGCGAGTTTATGGCTATAAATAATACAATCGGTTATATTTGTGAACATATTTTGTTTAATCATGGTGCTTACTGATACCACTTTTAACTGGTGCCATGGGGGAAGAATAAACCCATACTTCTCTTGGATTTGAACTCACGACCTTCTGATCAGTAGCCCAACGTCTTAACCACTGAGCTACCACTTCTCTCTAGAGATGAGACTAGCTAAACTAGCTAGGTTCTGTCTAGCTGCCTTCAGCTAAATCATTTACATAATTGCGCGCAACAGTCCACAATGTATTATGTTTAGAAAACTAGAGTTGCTGAACTGCAGCTTGTTTATATGTTTATCAACTCTGCTAAAGTATTTTTTCAAGAATGCGGTTAATACATTGCTGGATCTGCAATTGGATCGCGGTCTGCCACTTGACAACCCCTAAACTAGGGCTCCTAATGTCATTGTTGTTGATATTATACCTAAGTACTACTGAAGCTGTTGAATTTTTAAATAGTTTTTCCCCCCCAACTTCAATAACAAGTAGACTATGTGTGTGTTCAGCATCGACTTATTACTACTTGTGAATCATTAAAAATTACGACGACTGAATTTCCTGGTACACCAGTGTATAGCGGATTAACAGTAGCTATTTTAGAAGGTTGACAAACTTGTCCATGCAAGCGAAATCTACATAAAGTAAATCACAGCCATCTTCTTATTCGTGTAATATGGATTAATGAATTTAAACACAGGTACCAAGTTTCAAATCTGATGGACCAGGAAAAAGGAGAACAAGCCAGACTGAAAACGAACTGTAAAGCTTTGGGATTTATAAAATAGCACTTGATCTTATTTTTTATTTTTTATATGTTGCTCTGATGGGTGCTTGTGCGCACAACTTAATACAGCCACCTTAAAATCATAATATGTGCACGGGATGTCCTGGGACTTCACTGAATTCACTATTTTAAGCTAAAAATAATGCCAATGTTCTTGTTTATTCTACTGTAAAGACCACATGCTTATGGTTTGAAGGATAAGCTGACCGAGCACTCATCTGCTACACTTAGGACTGACTTTAAGATCATTTATAACTGTATACAAAACACGATCCTTAGGTTAAGCGATGATTAAAATTTGGATGTCCTCATTGGAAAAACAACAAATTTTTGAGGAATTCACCGAGACAATATGAAAGTATCGAAAGAATGAATTAATAGTGTGATATTTCTGTACATTAATATTTGCCTCAACGACAATCCATCATTTTTTCGGTGTATTTACAATGTGCAAAACATGAATTTCAGTTTGATACATATATTATGGTCAAATCAAAGATGTCAAACGTTCCAATGTCAGAAGTTCACATAACTTTGCTTAACTCTGAATACGGCCCAGTGTGATTAGGTGTAGAAATATAGAAATAAAATAGTATGTAACAATGTATACGAATGTTTCATTCACAGAATAGCATGGAAACTTTTGTGAATATTTGAAAGGACAACAGCAAGCCATGAAACAACACATGAAAGGATGAAAAGGACCAAATGAGCCATGGCAGACAGAGTGGAAAAACACACACAAGGCCAGAAGGAAGACAAAACACAGCATTACTATAGACATCACTGACACTGTGATGTGATCCAGATTGGTTATCCGAAAGACTTATCTGATTTGATCTAAAACTGTTAAGCTTACCACACTACCCGACAAAAAGCCCTGCGGAGGCATGTTTCCATGGCAACAACCCCAAGAAATGCAAGCGGCTATGATCAGAGGAACTCAGTGAAAGTCTGCTGTAATCAAAAAGAAGAAGAAAAAAAAAAAGCTACGCTGCATGAGTCAGAACTGAAGCACCTTCTGCTCAAACAAACACAAGGAGGCTAATGGCTATAAAATTGTGGCGCCTCCCCTTCGGAAATGACAAAGTGCTTCACTGGCCTCGAAAGTCTCCGCAATAATGAGCGCATCTGCAAAAACGTATCCAGTGTCTCAGAAAACAATTAGGCATAATTAGTGGATAAAGATTGCTGATTGGTCTTATTGCCGCCAGAGGAAAGCACTCAGAAGTTGGAAACTGTTAGCTCTGTAAAGAACAGACCTGCAGTGATTGGCGAAATGAGGCCATTTTTTGTCTTTAGAGCTTTTTGCTGGTGTTTGGGTCTTTTCCAGCTCATTAAGAAATAGGCACACTCCCCCTGAGTCTAGCATCGAGCTCACTCAGTTCCTGGGTATTTCCTGAGATAATTTTTTAATTAGATGTGCAGGACAAGAATATAATTATATAAAAAAAAAACAAAAAAAAACTGAATCTCTGTTCATATACTCGAGGATAAAATCATTTGAGCAAAATCTACCTAATATTGTGCTGGAAACCCAAAAATCGTGTTATGTAATTGTATGAAATTATACAGATATGATGTTTAGTAAGTACATACTATGTTGCAGTGATAATGGTTGGCAAGGCATGTTTTTTAGCTGAAGGAAAGAATAGTCTGAGTGCATGCGGTCATCTTGTGGATTTCAAACTGATTTCTACCAAAGTAAAAATAAATAAAATAAAAAAAAGAAGAAGAAGATGCAAAGCTCCACTTCCCAGAAGCAAACGCTGCCAATAAATGGAAATCCATGCCAAACACCTCCCAAGGACTGATACCCATGGAGAACTCATCTGCTGTGTCCTTATCACCTTCTTAGAGCAAAAACAGCAAGACTGGGATGAGGATCAGGGAGGATGCGGTGCCAGCAGAGGCCCATGTTATAAGCTACTCATGCTTGCACATCAAGAAGGATAATTCGCGTCCTTGTTATCGTGCCGCAACATCATTATGTCGACTGAAAAGCTCTGCTGAAGAGCTTAAGCCACTTGAAACAGGTACATCAGTTCTCCAAAACTGAATAATACTGATTAAACAGTGGAGTCTTGTTAGGTATGCCATAAACAGACAGATTAGACAAATTGAGATTAAGTGGCAAATATCAGCAATGCAAATATTAGTTTTAACAAACTGTGGAAAATAAGCAGCAGTTACTCTGTTACTCACTGTACCACAGCGCAGAACAAAGACACTAATCAGCCGTAATATTAAAAACACTGACAGGTGAAGTGAATAACAATGATTATCTCGGTACAATGGCACCTGTTAAGGGTGGGATATATTAGGCGGCAAATGAACAGTCCGTTCTCAAAGTTGAGGTGTTGGAAGCAGGAAAACTAGGTAAGTGTAAGGATCTGAGTGACTTTGACAACGGCCAATTTGTGATGGCTAGATGACTGGGTCAGAACATCTCCAAAACGACAGGGTTTGTGGGGTGTTCCCGGTATGCAGTGGTTAGTACCTACCAAAAGTGGTCCAAGAAGATCCCACAGAAGAGCTACTGTTGCACAAATTGCTAAAAATAAATTAATGCTAGCTATAATAGAAAGGTGTCAGAACACAGTGCATCGCATCTTGCTGCAGACTGGTCAGAGCGCCCATGCTGATCCCACTCCACCGGCGAAAGCATCTACAATGGGCATGTGAGCATCAGAACTGGACCATGGGCAGTGGAAGAAGGTGGCCTTGTCTGATGAATCACATTTTCTTTTACATCATGTGGATGGCCGGGTGCATGTGCGTCGCTTACCTGGGAAAGGGATGGCACCAGGATGCACTATGGGAAGAAGGCATGCCAGTGGAGGCAGTGTGATGCTCTGGGCAGCTGGGAAACCTTGGGTCCTGGCATTCATGTGGATGTTACTTTGACACGTACCACCTACCTAAACATTGTTGAACACCAAGTACACCCCTTCATGGCAACGGTATTCCCTAATGGCAGTGGCCTCTTTCAGCAGGATAATGTGCCCTGCCACACTGCAAAAATTGTTCAGGAATGGTTTGAGGAACATGACAAAGTTGACTTGGCCTCCAAATTCCCCAGATCTCAATCCGATCGTGGGATGTGCTGGACAAACAAGTCCGATCCATGGAGGCCCTCACAACTTACAGGACTTAATGAATCTGCTGCTAACGTCTTGGTGCCAGATACCACAGCACACCTCCAGAGGTCTTGTGGAGTCCATGCCTCAACAGGTCAGAGCCGTTTTGGACGCACAAGGGGGACCTACACAATATTAGGCAGGTGGTTTTAATGTTATGGCTGATGCAGAGTCAATCCCGGGTGCACTGTGTGTAAAGTGGGAATACGCCCTGAATGGATCACCAGTCCATCGCATTGCATCATGCACACACACATTCACAACTACAGGCATATTAGAGAGTCATCAACTCCACCTATATGTTGTTGGAGGGTAGGAGGAAACCCGAGAACCCAGAGGAAACCCACATGGACACATGGAGAACATGCAAAACCTAACACAGACAGTAACCCGAGCTCAGGATCAAACCACGGACCTTGGAGCAGTAATGCATCGATGCTGTGATGATTAAGAATCATCATCAAAAGAAGTTTTAAATTGGATCTTTTCACAGTCATGTACTAATAACTTATTTTCTAACAAATTAAGGTAATGGGAACATCTGGAGATAATGCCTGTGCTCTGTCATCCTGATCTCAGTTTCCCCAGACACAGAGAGTGTTTTTAAGTTATCAGTGAAGCGAACGGTTATTATTATACTTCTGAAAAATTTGGGGAGATTAATCTCTCATCGTTGTAAGAGCCACACAGATGAAGCAAGCTAATTCATCTCATAATGCAGCAAAGGCTGACTAATTGCACTGAAAATAAATGTTAAAAAGCGCATTACTAAAGCAAGTAGTCAGATTTGCCTCTATATTTTTGGCATATGATCATTTCTAAGGAAAAAAAGTGGACACCATCATCCTAACACTTCTTTAGAAAACTGAGCAACAAACTGGTGCTACATTATAAAGAATAAAGTCACCACAGATGTCGGAATGTAAAAAAGGACAGGGGCTTCAAAAATAGTGCTGGCTGAAAATGTTTTAAGTGTTGGGTAAGGCAGTGGGCACGGTGAACAAAGAAGCTCTGTACTGAGAGCTGAGCTGGAAAGACCCAACAGCCCCTCCGTCTGCATGCCAGAGCTGGTCTGAGTGAATGCAGAGGACTGACCGTGAGGGAATGAAATGGAGGGAATGAGGGAGGAGAGCAAAAGTGCTCTTCAAAATGACTCAATTTGCGTCTGTACAACAATCCTTCTTCCCAAGAGAAATTACAGGACAGTGTTGTATCAGCAGTCTCTAACATCACTACTCATTAGCGTGAAATTCACACGCTATGATAACCTAGGCTAAAAATAGCATGGTATTAATCAACCATAACATGAAAATTATTTATCATATTGTTGAATGAGATTGTGGCAGTGAGGAAAGATGGAACATTGAACCACACAAAAAAATTAAACTATCTCTGCTATGTGCAGTGTCCCTTAGCAAAATACAATAGCTTAGATGCAGCCTAACACAAAAGGGAGGAAAAATACTGAAGTAAAGACTTGACTGCGTAAAAAGAATAGCGGGCTGACGTAATAGATGGAAATGTATTTTAGTTTCTTTTCTTCTTTTTTGTTTTAATGAAAAGTTAATGGTGAGGTAACGGTTTGATAATACACAGTGAGACTATGACACTGTAACAACCCTACTACCCAGAAACACTCTGAAGTCCGTAATTTATGCAAACTGAAACCACAAGCCATTTGTTTTCCAATTCCGAACAAGAACAGACCTTGGCGGGTCACTTGGACGAGGCTTAAAAGATGGCAACTCACTTGTGATGGATGAACCTAAGGAGTACACTTGGTAAGGTTTTCTGGATGAGTAACAAAGAAAGGTGACATCTGAGCACATTGTCAGGTCCCATTACTGTGTCAGGACCAGAACTCGAGGCCTTGTACCGGCTAAGGGATTTCACCAGGTCTAGGAAATGAGATGTGATTGATTGTGGCCAAAAAAAAAAAAAAAAAAAAGTCCAGAGATGGCGAGAGCACCTATGTCTCAATGTCATTGATCAGGTCTGTCATTATGCTTTCGAGCTGAGGAATGGCCTACTTCTCTCCAACCACTACCTAATTAAAAATGATCAGGCCATGTATAAATGCGAAGGGGAAGTGAGGCTATGTTAAAAATTAAATTGAAATTTATTTTCCATGGTGATTTCCAATTCAGTATTCGCAAACCAATCAAACTGATGTGCTGATTGATTTTTATCCGCCCACAGATTAGAAAAGTGGGATGCTACTGTACAAAGGTATTCGATCCAATTTATAAAATGGGCTAAAGAGCATGTGTGCTGCAGATGAAAAAAAAAAATGTTCATATTACAATATCAAGAACTCTCTAAATAAAGATACTCAAACACATTCTCCATGGCATTTTGTTCTGTCCACTTGTACCTAATCCTCTTATGAAACAGTTATTTCACAGATATTTACTTTTGGAACATTGCTGTTCTAGCTGAAATTATTTTTACTCTGATGTCTTTTTCGACTTCACGATTTCTCAGTAACACCTCAAACATTTGTTTTCACTAGTGAAGTAGAAAGATCTCACAGCAGGAAATATGTATCGTAATAACTGGATAGCAGCAACATCCTTCCAGAGTACCTCCTGTATTAATCACTTTGTCAGAAGGTCATGGAGAAAAGGTTTTTGAAAAGAAAAAGGTTTTTAGATGTCCATGCACAGCCAAGTTACGGTATTGATGGACACGGGTCAGGGCACAAGTCATGCCTGACATAGGACGTGCTTGTAGAGATGGGAAGTTCCAGCATGGATCATCGGAGATCTAAAGAACCATCTGGTTCTCAGCATGAAGAAAAATGCTTTAGCATGAACAGACAGTCAGTCATCACCAGTGACCTAGACACACTAGGTGCACTTCAACAGATGCACACAGACACAAAAAGATGCAATATTACCCGACCCAGTTTTATGACCTGAAACTCAGGACAAATCAGTAATCCGGGCAGACAGGGCTAATACTTTCTAATCTTGGACAACCAAATTATACTGTATGGCCAAAAGTATGTGGACACCCATCTATTACACCCATATGAGCACCTTCCCAAAACTGTTGCCACAAAGTTAAAATATTGTGGTTGTATATCATTATGATTTCCCTTCACTAAAACTAACAGGTCCAAACAAATTCCAGCATGACAATGCCCTTGTGCACAAAGTGAGCTCAATAAAGACATGGTTTGCCAAGTTTGGACAGACCCCTGAGCTCAACCAGGTGCCCACACACTCTGTGATGGTCAGGTGTCCATATACTCATACAGTATGCCTTTTGAACATCCCATTCCAGATTTAGTCTCCCCTTGCCACTAGATTTGAGTGTAGCTGTGGGGATTTGTGTTCCTGATGTTGGGTTAGGAGGCCTGGGGTGCACTCTGTCTTCCAGTTCATCCCAAAGGTGTTCAGTGGGGTTGAGGTCAGGGCTCTGTGCAGGCCACTCGAGTTCTTCCACACCAACCTTGGCAAAACATGTCTTCATGGAGCTCGCTTTGTGCACAGGGGCAGTGTCATACTGGAACAGGTTTGGGCCTCTTAGTACCAGTGAAGGAAAATCTTAATGCCACAGCATACAAATCTTCTAACTTTGTGGCAACAGTTTGGGGAAGACCTACATATGGGTGTAATGGTCAGCTGTCCACATACTTCTGGCCATATAGTGTATATCCTAATGAAGCCTGGTGGAGTCCCTGCATTATTCTGAGACACTTACATTTTCAATTTTGTGTGCTCAGTTTTAATTGGTGCCTACTTTCAACAACAGTTGCTCAGCAAGCCAGTCTGCACTCTGACACACAAACACGTTAGTGAGCATTAGGCACACCAAATCTTCTACACATCTGTAAAGCAGGAAGGAGAAATAACGCTAGGGTCAGCTTGTGGTCATTATTATGACAAAAATAAATGGAAAAGAACTGCTGAAATACACTGGAAAAAAAAAAGTGATGACGACGACAAGGGAACAGTAACAAATTAGCCAAAAAGCCAAATTAGTAAAAATGCATTGTGTCATCTGTAGGAAACATCAAAACCACAACCAATTTTAGAATAGAAACTATTAGAAAACACAATGAGAGCAGACTACATAAAGAATGTGAGATGTGCAAAAACACTATAATGACAAAAGAAATGCCAGTGGCCAAAGGTATCATTACTAATCACTCTAAATAAATAAATAAATAAATAAATAATATATATATATATATATATATATATATATATATATATATATATATATATAGAGAGAGAGAGAGAGAGAGAGAGAGAGAGAGAGAGATAGTTTTCTTACTCAAAAATGAGCTACCAAAAAGTTTACC